>BQKZ01002374.1:0-11066 GCA_036244855.1 Temnopleurus reevesii | reverse complement strand
GATTATTTTATGTCTTGCTTGTAAACAAAATGTTATTAGTCCTCGGACTTTTATTTTGTACTTTGATGATTATGATTTTAATAAACCTGAATTGAATTGAATTGAATTGAATTGAGTTGTAGAGCTGTCAGGACAAATTTCTCTGTATAAAGGAGATAGATAATAGTATATTATAGTATTAAGTTTGATAGAAACTTGGAACTTAATTCTACTGGATCATCAAATAACACAGGCCATAAATAAAGGAACTAAAGGTAACACTACCGAAGACTTTCACTGGTAAGTGATGATCAAATAGTATTAAGTTCCAAGTTTCTATCAAACTTAATACTATTTTATACTATATTCTATCTCCCTTATACAGAGAAATTTGTAAAGAAGAGGAATTTAATTGACTTGATAAGTTAATTAAATTCCTCTTTTTAATGCTCGATGTGTTATAAAATAATAATAATAATAATAATTTACAGCATTTATAACGCGCTTATCACAAATTATGTTATGTTAATTGTGTTATGTTAATTATGTTATGTTAATTATGTTATGTTAATTGTGTTATGTTAATTATGTTATGTTAATTATGTTATGTTAATTGTGTTATAGAATTTTTTTTTTTTAAATTCCAAAATCAGAGGACTTCTTCTTAATTGAGGATTTGATTAGAAATATCCTTGAGAGTGACCTCTTGCATAGCTGCCAACTGTTACTAATTTTTAGTAATCATTACTAATTTTGGCATCAGATTCGCCAAGTTTAACAATAATTCCACGAAAGATTACTAATTTTTGCAATATATGCACCATTCACTTCAATGTCTGATATGTAAATATTACTAATTTGTAGTAGGATTATTACCAATTTCCACTTTACCATGTTGGCAGCTATGCTCTTGTATACTCTTCATTTATTTCAGGTGTATCATTTGACCTCAGCCCACTATCAAAACCTGACAGCAATTATAAGGTAACGGTTGGAGAGTATGATTTTTACATCAATGTGTGTGCGGACATCAAGCTGAGCCCATGTAATGATGCTAGCCACTTGGCAACACTCCCTCACCCAGCGGCCTGCCAGGCTCGTTTAGATGGGTAAGTTTTATGCTTGTTATTACATACCTGCGAGCTGTCCAGAATTTATCGATCAGGAACGTTCCGACTTTCGACTTAAAAAAACCCCTCAAGCATGTGCCATCATGCTGGGCTAAGCACAAAAAACAATGTCAGCTGGGAAGTTTTTTGTTGTTTAGGATTGGCCATTTTTAGAAATGTATAAAATTGGCAACTGGAAAACTAGTTGAACATTAAAATATTAATAGGGCTTGTTACGAAAGTCTTTTATATATTGTGTTGTACTTCATTCTCCAGTCAATATCGTTTAAAAAAACATATATTCAGAATATAATACATAGAATTACATGAGTTTAAAAAATGCATTAAGAAAGACTGGCTGGAATGCTCTTTCAGAGGAATTAAAACAAATGCCTCTGTTTTTCCTAGAGGTCAAGATATATATTAAATAAGTATGATAGATTTTAGAAAACATGAAAAGCTGATGAATGAAACATATGAAAACTTTCTCTCTCTTTTTCTTTCTCTTTCTCTATCCCTCTCACTTTCTCTCTTTCTACCTTCTACCATTCTCCTCTTTTTCTCCCTCCCTCTCTCTCTACTTCTTTCCCTCATAATGTTGGATCAGCACTGGGATTTCCTACATCCTTGGACAGACAAACAGATCACTAGGATACTTTGATGGTATCATCAAACTAACATACCTCAATGGAAAACCTTACAATTCAGATACAGGCACTGGAAAACCAAGAATGGTGAGAAACACTTTTTTCCTTACTCCTCATGACTCTCTGTAGAGATTATCTGAAGCTTAAAGTCATTGTTCAACATTGTAATTGTTTAAAACAATTTCAACTGCCAGATTCTAAATGCTTCCTAAATGGTTGATGGTGTGCATAAACTAATGCTCCAGTTACATAGAAACCTGGAAGCTACATGTACACGATTCAACACGACTCTTTATTCGCAGGCAGTAAACTGATAACAGTACAAAGAGTCGTGTTGAACCGTTATGCTTCCGGGCTTCTATGTGACTAGAGCATAAGCTGTGAAAATATTAGGCTTCAAAATCAATGTTTAGTGCTTTAATAATATGAAATTAAAAACATCACCTACAAAAGCACACTGTGCAATAATAAAGCAACAGTGATTTTTTTTCAATTTTCATAAATATCTTGATTGTGCCTATATAATTTCCTTATTTTTTGCATTCTTTGTTGTTTTTCCATCAATTTGCCGTGTGATGCATGAGAACATGCAAAACTATATTACCATGTGTATAAATCATATCATGATAAAGAGGGCGCTGTTTTTCTATTGCCACAACTTTACAAATCGTCTCCAATTAGTCTTTTAATTTTTCACTTTTTGCTTGCCCGGATCTGTTTTATACCTTTTATTAGTAATGTTCACTTATTTAATGATTTGGAATCATATCACAAAATCCAAATTTGCAATATCATTTTCTTGACCACTGCCATTGCTACAGATCTGGTACGCCATTCTCTATTCTTTATTGCATTTCTACTTAAATATGTGTATTTGTTTAAATTTTTACTTATATGTGTATTCTTTGTATTTTAAATGGTCTTTTGTAAATGCATTTGCAATTCAGCCTTTGTCTGCAAGAAATGTTTTTAATTGTGATTCAATTCAATAAATAAACCATTACTACTACTACAGATAATAATCTGATTAAAATCAGAATGACGTTTTTATCCAATGCAAATGATTTAGGAGTATGTCCCGCAATATCTTTTCATTTGCTGCCCCTCCTTATGATCAATCACCATGGAAGCTGTCTTTCCTTTTACTGGTTTAATTTATTCTTTCAACATCTACCACTTTTATCCAGACCGAGATCGCATTCCTCTGTGACCCCGATGTGGATATCGGCACCCCGCAATTCTTCCATGAGAATGATGCCACATATTTCTTCCGATGGAACACCAAGTACGCTTGCCCACAAGCACCCATTGAGTGTGTGGTTAAAGACGAAACACGCAGAGAACAGTATGATCTTTCGAGGTAAGTTCTGTGAGTTCTGTGAATCGTTATCATTATCATTTATTCAAGTCTGCCTATTCTTTCTTAGGAAGGGCGACTATCTGTCATGTCATGAACATTTTACATTTCCTGTTTTCAATCTTTTATGTCTTGGGCATCGTTCTCATTCAAATGAAATGCAATTCATATTTATGTGGGTTGATATGTGGTTTTGAGCCCCTGTCTGATCTTTTGGATGATGACATCATAGGGTGATATAACTCTCTTTCCCTCCAACTTCTCATCCTCTTCATAATCTCCTCCTCTCCTCTCCCCTCTCTTTCCTCTACTTCTCCTCCTCTTCTTTTTCTCTTCTTTATCCTTCTCCTCCTCCTCTTTCTCCTCCTCATCCTTGGTCTCTTCCTCTTCATCTCCCTCCTCCTTCTCCTCCTCCTTCTGCTGCTCCTTTCCTCTCCTCTCTTCTTCTCCTTTTACTCCTCTTCATCCTATTTATCTCCTACTGCTCCTCCTCTCTTGTCTCGTCTCTTCTCCTTTTACTCCTTTTCCTCCTCATACTCATCTCGTTCTCCTCTCTTCTCCTCTCCTCTCTACTCTTTTCCTTCTCCACCTTGTCCTCCTTTTCATCAATTTCCTCATCCTCCTACTCCTCCACACCTCTTCATTCTCCATATCCCCATCCTTCTTTGAATCCAATTTTTCATGATACGCTTCTCAGAAATCTCTCTACCAATCCTTTTCTCTGCTCTTCTTTACCGTAGTCTCTCCAAAGCTTTAGAGGAGGAGAACTGGTCGTTTGTCGACGAGAAGGACCCAACGAATCGTAAGAAGTACTACATCAACGTCTGCCGGCCGATCAACCCTCATGCAGACTGTGGTGCCTTCGCTGGGGTCTGCCAGACAGGATTTACACAGACAGATGTGAGTTTATGGGGGTGTTGTTCAAAATCAACTGCAAATCAACTGCAACTTTGCAAAGTGTATCAAGTATTTTCATATGCATATTTAACAAGATGCGCAAGATGCGCATGGCGCATGGTTTTGATTATTGCGTTCTGATCAACTGCAACTTGCGATCAATTGCAACTTTTGAGCAACACCCCGAATGAGTTGTAGTACATTTAAACCTGTCTTAGCAGCTACCTGCCCGTAGTCACCTATCTGTAATGATCACCTGTCTTTAATGACCACCTGTCTGTAATGGCCATTGAAATTAGTTCCCTCCTGATGAAAATGGTTGTTATAGAACCTGTCTGCAGAAGTCACCTGTTTATAGTGACCACCTGTCTGTAATGACCACTGACATTGGTTCCCTCCAGATGAAAATGGTTGTTATAAAACCTGACTACAGAAGTCGCCTGTCTGTAATGGCCACCTAAATTGGTTCCCTTATGGCGAATAGGGCTGTTATAGAACCCGTCTACACAAGTCACCTGTCTATAGTGCTACTCATTGGCCCGTATTTTGATAGCGAGGTTTAAGTTAACCCTGGTTTAGATATGTGGTTTAAGTATGGGAAGCCAAAAGAGGCTTGAATCTATCACAGTCGATGTTTAATTTACCAGCACATTTGGCACTCATAGTATTCAAAACTGTCTCGGAATAAAAACTTCAATAGTTTTCTACATTATCATAGCATGGGAAAAGAGAGCAGTTAACATAATAATCATACATTGTAAATAGATTTTTGACACTTTTGGCTACCCATACTTAAACCACAGATTTATACCAGGGTTAACTTAAACCTCGCTATCGGAATACGGGCCTTTATGTTTCCTTTCGTTGACCACTATAGTTAACTTTAGTGCAAAAAGTAACATACAAATTATCAGTGTTAAGTCGCTTGTATTTTGAAATATACTGGACCAACAAACTTATGAACCCTGTTTTGGCCAAATGTATAGAATAATGAACACTGCGTCTGCTGAATCAGGTAAATTCTATTTTGATTCTTGACCATGTTACCCATTGCTTTTAACATTAAAACAATCTTTTATCACAAATCTTGAACCTGAAACTGCTTATCTTGACTGCTCTGCATGATTTCCTCCCTCAGGGCGTTCCATCGGAGACTGCCTCGATTCCAAACCTTGGTATCCCTCACGCACCTCCTAGCATTGAGAGTAGCGGCCATCTTTTATTGACGTACCAGAACGGCAGCGAATGTGGACCCAACAAGCAGATAACCAGCCATATACATTTTGCCTGTAATAAAGGATCACTAGTGAGTTGATTACTAAGACTATCTTTTACTTATGGGCAATTTCGCTCTAATGGAAGGACATTCGGACAAGAATTGTAAAGTTCAAGCAATAACTGCAAGAAAAAGAGTGATGGAAGAGCATTTCAAACCTTGCAAAAGGAATGCTAGAACAAAGTTCTTCAATATCCACTTATTTTTTGTTGAATCTCTGAATCAGTATTGGGATATACATATTAATGAGGTCGGTAACGGAAGGATGCCATAATGTCCTTCCGTTACCGACCTCATTAATAAGCACATCTTAATACTGATTCAGAGATTCAACAAAAAAATCAGTAGATATTGAAGAACTTTGTTCCAGACTTCCTTTTGCAAGATATGAAATACTCTTCCATCACTCGTTTTCTTACAGTTCTTGCTTGAACTTGAAAATTGTTGTCTGAATGTGGGCTCGTTTAGCGTGGAATTGCCATTTTATCTCATATCGTTACATTAGAAATAAGTGAACCCCAATCATAAGTTTGTAGTCATGACTTTGAATGATTGTAGATTTTGGTCCAAATTAAAACTAGAATCATTTCAAGTGAACATAGAAATATCTTGTCGCGAGACATTTCACATTCAGATAGATTATATGCTTTTGCAAAATAGTCAATTCTAGCTCCTTGCCAGATTAAAGCAGACACCATCCATTCAAGAATCACTTTGCGATTTGACTGCATGAAATGATAAAGACAAAGTCACAAAATGCATGTACATGTACCAATTGTTAGGTTCAAAGTAAATGTTTGTTCACAAGTATTATATCATATGTTTGTTCTGTAATGCGAGTGATAAAGAAGTGTACATGTTTATTAACTTTTTTAAATCTCCAGCAAGTTAATACTATATTGTATCCAATATAGCTCTTTTTTGCATCTTGAAGCACTTTCTTTGAATACACCCAAGGAGTGTAAGCTAAAATGTAGATGCATGAATCCAATAAACCAAAATAAATCTGTCATGCTATGAGTAAAGTTATTAAGAACTGAAGTGGTACATTAGTAAATAAATTGCAATTGATCACAAGTTGCAGTTGATCGTAGCGCGCCCATCAAAATCATTGTTTCATGCGCGTCTTGTTAAAAAGCGCATAATGTACGCGAATGAGCATGTGTGTGACAATTTGCAACTGATTTGCAGTTGATTTGCGATCAATTGCAACTTTTGAGCAACACCCTCTTGGTATTACTATCATTTTGTTTACAGGCAAGCACCCCCCGTTTGTTAGAAGTGGTAGATGCCTGCACATACAGTTTCCTGTGGGAAACTGAGGCGGCCTGTCCCATTAGCGTCTCAACGGGGGAGAATTGTACTGTGACGGATGTGAACTCAGATTATGTCTTCAATCTTCAAACACTCACAAAGGAAGGAGGCTACCAGGTCTTTGGGCCAAACAATCAAGTTTTTTAGGTACGGCTTCTGATCTAAACTACTTTGTGCTCTTAGTAATTAACTTGCAAGTAAGTTGCCATCAATTATAGCTAGGGTAATGATATGGTACCTAGTATCAAATGCAACAGAATATATGCATATAGTGATTGCGCTTTATAAATGGACCTATTTTTATTATTTTTATTATTATTATTATTATTATTATTATTAATTACGAATGGACTGAAAATTGAAACATGCATTTGTNAAATCTGTCATGCTACTGAAGTGGTACATTAGTAAATAAGTTGCAATTGATCGCAAGTTGCAGTTGATCGTAGCGTGCCCATCAAAATCATTGTTTCATGCGCGTCTTGTTAAAAAGCGCATACTGTGCGCGAATGAGCATGTGTGTGACAATTTGCAACTGATTTGCAGTTGATTTGCGATCAATTGCAACTTTTGAGCGATACCCTCTTAGTATTATTATCATCTTATTTACAGGCCAGCACCCCTCGTTTGTTAGAAGTGGTAGATGCCTGCACATACAGTTTCCTGTGGGAGACAGAGGCGGCCTGTCCCATTAGCGTCTCAACGGGGGAGAATTGTACTGTGACGGATGTGAACTCAGATTACGTCTTCAATCTTCAAACACTCACAAAGGAAGGAGGCTACCAAGTCTTTGGGCCAAACAATCAAGTTTTTGAGGTACGGCTTCTGATCTAAACTACTTTGTGCTCTTAGTAATTAACTTGCAAGAAAGTTGCCATCAATTATAGCTAGGGTAATGATATGGTACCTAGTATCAAACACAATAGAATATATGCATATAGTGATTGCGTTTCATAAATGGACCTATTTTTATTATTTTTATTATTATTATTATTATTATTATTAATTACGAATGGACTGAAAATTGAAACATGCATTTGTGTTGGTTCATGGTTCAAGGTTGAGTACAAGTTCATTTTCCATAAATCACAAATCATTGTACTATACATTGTAAAGAAACAAAACAAAACAATACAATGTGGATAAAAGATATGAAGCAATACATAGCTATTTAGTAGAAGTATGTCTATAATAGGGGAAAATAATTAAAGGTATTTGACATCATATCTGTCTTCTTTTTAAACAAAACTGTTCATTTCATTAAAAAAAAAATAATAACAAGAACTGCTTAAACTGCTTATGCGATAATGGAGAGCTGTAGAGTAAAATGAAGTAAATAAAAAGCTTGAGCTTTCGATCTTCGCAGAATCTTAATCATTAGTTTAAAAAAAAAAGTAAGGGATAAGTGGAGGGAGTCTATGAAAAAGCATTGCTTGTTGTTTATAGGCCCCCGAAAATAAATTGTTTTATGTTGTTATTTTGTATTTACTTGTGCTGATTATATTCTTGAAAAAGTCATAAACATTCAATTCGTTCAATCAGTCAATTACACTTATTTTGAGATTTCAAATCTAAAAAAAAATGTTGTAATAAACCTGCAAGTATTTTTAGGAATCTAGAGTAATTGATTTCTATCAGCAATGTAAAGATATCCAACACAAACATCATATATTGATATTTACGCAGTACCTGCTGCTATTATACAAATCCATCTGTGCCTGATGGTCTAGTGGTAAGACACCTGTCTAGTCATCAGGGGATCGTGGGTTTGATTCCTACTGGATTATTTATCTGATAACCAATAGAAACGCCCCCAGTATTCAAGACGGTGACATTCGCTCACTTTCCCTCCCCTTAGCTGAGCCATGAATCTGAGGGGATTGCACCGTGCGTGGGATTAAATGCATGAAGGGGGAGAAGTGCCAGAGAGGGAGAGGGAACAGATTAAAAATATTTATGTTGGGATAAAGCAAGAATTATTTCAAAGATTAAATCAACTATCTTCATCCTTCACAGATCAACGTTTGTGGGGATATCCCATCATCATGCCCTCCAGGCTCCGGTTCTTGTCTATCATCTACCATGTCACTAGGCAACGCATCGGCCACGCTCATTTTCTCTGATGAAGGTCTCCTTACATTGGAGTACACAGGAGGAACATTTGTTCCAGAGACAGGTGAAACTTGTGAATAGTTGCTGTTTTATTACAAGCTATTAAAATCATAGGATTTGAGGGTTTGAGAGTAAAATTTATTTCTAGTTGCTCATTTCGTCAGATTTGGTAAAGGGTAGCATTTTCAATGTTGAACTCATGGAATTCTGTTAACCAAGAGGAAAATTTTATCTTGTTTCATCAGATTTTAAACTTGTTGCTCAGTCACGCCACAGTAATTTTTTTAAGACCAAGCTATGCACTTTCAATAGATGGGATAAGTCAATCATTATAATTTGCCTTCCCTACATTTTTGTGTGTAATTTCATGTTCAGCATCAATATCAAATATACATTCAACATTACAACTTGTTTGTAATCCATGTATTTCATTCTGTTATTCCTATACATTTGTTGGCCTGTTCTGTATTTCTTCTACCTTCCCTAAAATGCACTTTGAATCTTACGAAAAGGCACTTTATAAATGCAAATTATTATTATTATTTATTTCTTTTTTAATGATTTTGCTTTCAGTCACCTACCCTTCCACGGTGATCTCCTTCCTTTGCCGGCGCAATGCCTCCCTTACCTCTCCCAAGCCGGTCTTCGTCCGCCAAGAAGACTCCCGCTACATCTTCAACTTCGAGACCCCTCTTGCCTGCCTCCCGGAGTCCGTTGACTGTCTCATCTCCGACATGAGCGGCAATCAGTATGACCTTTCACCCCTAGCGAAGGATGAAGGGAACTGGGAGGCGGTAGACACCAGGCAGAAGTTTCATGGTGTTAGCTATCATATCAATGTCTGTAGACCGATTAACAAAGGGGATCCTGCTACTAGCTCTTGCCCAGGTAAGAAAAAATCTTTAACAGTCATGAAAGTATATAAGATAAGAATTGATAATAATAGATAACATAAGATAGATAATTTGAAGGCAGTAGACACAAGGCTAAACTTTCATGGTGTTCGCTACCATATCAATGTCTGTAGACCGATTAACAAAGGGGACCATGCTACTACATGTACATGTAGCTCTTGTCCTGGTAAGAAAAACAAATTTGATGCTCATAAGTTTAGATAGGATAAGCTTTGATGATATTAGATAAGAAAAGATAAGATAAGAATAGATAACATAAGATAAGATAATTTGGAAGCAGTAGACACGAGGTCAAACTTTTATGGTGTTAAATGTAGCTACAACATCTGTAGACAGATTAACAAAGCAATACAGCTACCAGTGCATGCCTCTGTAGGGAAGAATCATTAATTGTCATAAAATCAGATAAGATAAGATTTGATAAGATAAGATGAAATAATTTGACCTGCCCTTAGATCTCGGCCATGGATGATACGATCGCCGTGAAATTTTGCACACACATAGAGCAGTGTGTATACTACAACACTGTATAGTTAGATATTTGAAAATTTGTAGTTTCTATTTTTAACTAATTAAATATGCAAATTTATGCAGGAAATCACTTCCCCCCCCCCCTCTCTCTCTCTCTTTCCCTCTATCTATCTCACTCCAGGAGGTCCCATCGGTGCATGTCAGATCAGTGAGAGCGACAATAGCGCGGCCAACCTTGGTTACGTTCAAGCTATGCCTGAGGCCGCCACAGATGGCTCTCTCAGCCTTCGTTACGTCAACGGTAAACTGTGCCATGGAAAGTACCATCGTAGCACACGCATCAACTTTGAGTGTTCGGACACACCAGTGAGTAGGACTTGTGATTGTTTGTATTTTCATACAGATTGTATTAGTGCGTGATCGGGCAGTATTTAATCAGTAGCAAAATGTACTTTTAAAATGCGAGATGAAACCTTTTGTTAAATTTTATAATGAATAAATAATCTTTTCACTAACAGGGTATTGTAAAAGTGCATATTTGAGCAAATCCACTGAATTTAAGACCTTTTCTCTCATAAGCAGGTGGTTATGTTCACGTTTTGAAAGATTATTTTTGACAATATTATTGAATATAATTTTAGTGATTTCATGGTCGGGGAGATAAAACCCAAGTGAAAAATTTCAGCTTATATATTATGTATAAATTTGTGCGTTATACCGTACATGATAGTCATGAAAAAAAAAAGCTGCCATATGTAATACTTTCAGATCAGCGACTATTAGTCAACTCTGACCAAATCCATGAAATTCTGTGATTTTGCTTGGATGAAATCTGTCAGAGAATGACTGCTTGTGGCTGTGACAATCATCATTAAACGCTCTCCAATTTATGATTATAATTTCTCCCATCCGTAGGGTTCACCAGTGTTCCAAGCCGAGTCTGCAGAATGTGAATACATTTTCTCATGGGAGACACCAGCAGCCTGTCCA
>BQKZ01002373.1:79725-91406 GCA_036244855.1 Temnopleurus reevesii | reverse complement strand
AATGATTTGACTTTGATTGTAGCACTCTCTAGAAGATAATGAGTGAAAGATTTCACGCAGGAGCAAAAATGATATAATGTAAGTGAAACCCAAATGAAAATTGGTGTTTTTCACTCGTCATTTTCGCTCCCAATCGCAGAGATCGCTACAAAAAATGTAAAAGATAGAACTTCTCTCTTGTTATATTCGTTCTGAAAATTCACATCGAAATTTGTAAAATGTTTGCTCATTATTTTTGTTTTAAAACCATCATGCACTCAAAGAAATTCCCTTTGATATACTGAAAGATATGTAAAGTATTTCTCGCAATGGTTTACTCAATAACATTGAAGTTAATATTCGCTGTCTGCTAGAATCATTGTAAAGACTTGAATGAGCTTTTTTTAGTTTGTCTAATTTAGCTGTCCTTCAATTTCATAGTGATCCTGTCATGATAAGATATTCTGTTGCAAATGAAATATGCATTGACATTTGATGCCATGAATACATAGAATTCATCAAGATCTGAATCACATTCACACATCTTGCTTCCACAAAAATTCCTTGCCTCTTTTTCTGTAAAGTTATGTAGAGCAGATATATTGCAGTGTGTACTGCATAGAAGTGAAGCTAATTTCTTTCGTCCACTAGAACCATTATGAAGGTGTGAATGGGGCTTTGTTTAACAATAATAATAATGAACGTTTTTTATATAGCGCTTATCACTCGCACGGGTATAAGCACTTGGAAAGAAGGATGAATAGTGATATAGAAATATTAATATTTTCGCCCTATACATGGATAATGGAATAAGTTAATAAGGTAATAAGAACAAGGAAAATGGTTTATTCTGTCTAAATCAGTTACTCCTCAATTCAAAGTGATGCGGTCATACTAAGATATTCTGTTGCAAAATTAAATGGATTTTGCAAATAATGAATATGCATTGACATTTGATTCCATGAATACATAGAATTCATCAAGATCTGAATCACATTCACACATCTTGCTGCCACAAAAAAAATTCCTTGCCTCTTTTTCTGCAAAGGTATGTAGAGCAGGTATATTGCAGTGTGTACTGAATAGCAGTGAAGCTAATTTCTTTCGTCCACTAGAACCATTATGAGGGGTGAATGGGACTTTATTCTGTCCAAATCGGATGCTCCTCAATTCAAAGTGATGCGGTCATACTAAGATGTTCTGTTGCAAAATAAAATGGACTTTGCAAATAATGAAATATGCATTGACATTTGATGCCATAAATACATAGAATTCATCAAGATCTGAACGACAGTTACATCTTTCTGTAACATTTGCTGCCATATATAATATCAGTGCTGAATAGCAGTGTATCTACTTTCTTTAATTTGATGGAGGTATATTGAAGGCTTAAGTGGGAACATGTATATTCTGTCCACTTAATCCATTGTGATCTTGTCAAAATGTGACACTGTATTCCATTGCTGTGAGGATCCTTTTAAAAGATGAATATAGACTTTGTGGATAATAAAATATGCATTGATATTTAATTTCTGTTTGGAATGGATGAATTGAATTAACATACACAGGCAGATTCTTTGTAAAAGATTCATCCCACAAAATAATTCATTGTAGTGTCTTTTGCATTGTAGTTATTTTGCCTTTTATTGCATTCTATCATTGGTCGTCTTGTGGCTAATTAATTGCCTTTTTTTTAATTAATTGCATTAACATGATTAGGATAGCAGCACAATTATAATAAGCAATTTGCCTTATTAACATGCACATCCACTCTTCTCAATACTCAAGATTTTTGTCATACTCAATACTTTGACTTTAACTCTGAATTGACAATGATCTAATGATCAATTATTCTAAGGAATAAACATTACTGTCAGGTAACTATTCAAGTAACATTTGTTTAATGCAGCATCATTTAGATCAATTTCTTTCAGGATAAATTTATTACAATAATTTTGTTTAAACCAGAATTCCGAACAACTAGGTAATGAGACAGTCCAGTTTTGTTAACGTTACTTAGTCCCCCCCCTCCAAAAAAAGAAGAAAAGATTGTCTATTTTTGTTTATTAATTGCCTGAATCAAAACCTTTTATTTAATACTTTTGTAACATTCACGTAAAAGAATCCCCATCCCCATAAAAAAAATCAAATGGCAACAACCACTCAGAAAGATTGTTTTTCTAATGCATTGCCTTGAAATTTATCTCTGTACCATAGATGACAACACTGAACGAAAAATAGATATGAATATTTTGAAAAGTCATGCCCACATCAAACGGAATAGCTACTTGTCAACCAAACACATTTCTTATAGGTCTTAATCAGAAAAAACATAGAGTAATGTTTTATTTTTATGCCCCTATCCCCAAAGGTGGAAGCAAAACATGGTTTTAACATGCTATTGTATATCAGGGAAGACGCTTAATCCATTCTCCATCTCTCAAAATGGAAAACATGTCATTCTGACGAGGTCCCTTGTTCAATATTGATTCCTCTCTATTTAAGAATATTGAAAAAAATGTTTATGGAGGTGTTATGTTGGTGATTAAGTGTAGATTTATGGCTCATCAAAATTAGGCCATCCATCATCGGCCATTATTTCCAGTTATATTTACACTGTTGTTGTTAAATTTGATATATTTTTTATTCTACCTTTTGGCGGCAATAAATTTGGATTTAATATTTGAAAAGGGATTTTTTCCCATTAGTACATTTCATGGGTATCTTTAGTGTTAATAATTATATTAGGAGCAGCACTATAGTTGCACTTGACCAAATATGCATTTAGCTTTTGATGGATGCTTGCCTGACTTGGCAACAATAAACTTCTAAGTTTAATTAGCCAAATTATACATACTGTCAAGGGGAGGGTCTAATAGTGATGTTAGGTCAGTTTTCTTCAAATTCCATGTGGGTTTTTTTTAAAGAAAAATGCAAATTTTATGCAAACTATATATACCAAGGTTGTTCTTGACAAACTAAAAGATTTGTTAAGTCTTGCCAAATGTAACTATATTCTAGGTATTGTTTAATTGTTGTTAATAAAGTTAAGGAATACCATGTAACTATGTTTGCTGACAAGAATTAAACCAGCTTATATTGTAACAGTATGTATAATTTAGCTAATTGAAATTGTATTTGTTTACTGTTACCAAGTCAGGCAAACACACAACATACCTAGATATGATCAAGTGCAACTTCTGTGTTAGAATCTTGCATAGAATTTGCACAGCTACAGCATAGAAAATCAACCTATCAGCCTATATTGTTACAGTATTTATAATTTAGCTAATTGAAATTGTATTTGTCTAATGTTACCAAGTCAGGCAAACACGCACCATATCTAGATATGATCAATTGCAACTTCTGTGTTACAATCTTGCATAGAATTTGCACAGCTACATAGAAAATCAACCTATTATGCCTCGACCTTGGCAGTATGCAATTAGCTGATTTATGCTACCTTGTGAAGAAATCTTGCTAATTGCATCTGGCAGTATAGGATATTTGATATAGAAAATAATGAATGCGAGGAAAGTACTCAGACAAATTGATAATTATTTTTATTTAGATCGTGAGAAAAATGGAGAGAGGGAAGGATGTGAGGTGACTAACTCACATTTTTTAAATCTTGAGTTACACTAACAGTATGCAATTAGTTGAATTATGCTACCTTGTGAAGAAATCTTGCTAATTGCATCTGGCAGTATAGGATATTTGATATAGAAAATATGAATACGAGGAAAGTACTCACACAAATTGATAATTATTTTCATTTAGATCGTGAGGAAAATGGAGAGAGAGGGAAGGATGTAGCTGGGTAACTAACGTCTCACATTTCCACAAAAATGGGATAATTTAGAAAGACACAGATGAACTACACAATGAATAAAACTGCTATGCAATCCGACTCTAGACAAATGAAAACGAACAAAAAAAATGTTAGATAGATGTTAGAGAGAAAGAGAGAGAGTGAGAGAGAGAAAGAGAAGGAAAGAGAGCGGGAGAGAGGGAGAGAGGTTGCTGTAGTGTAGAGAGAGAGAATGTGTGGCGGCGCTAGAGGGTCGTAGGTTCGAGTCCCACCCAGGGCGTTAATTTCCTTCAGCAAGAAATTCATCCACATTGTGCTGCACTCAACCCAGGTGAGGTAAATGGGTACCTGGTAGGAATATTTATTCCTTGAAATGCCAAGCGCGCTGCATGGTGGCTGCCAGGCTAAAACCAGGGTATCAATGCTGCAATTGTAGAGCGCTTAGGGAATTCTCATGAAGAGTTGACAAGCGCTATATGAAAGCCGTTCATTATTATTATTATTAAAAAGCATCCATTGTGTAGAGAAAAAGTTTCTAACAAGTACTGTGTGTACTGAATCATGATATCACTTACAAACGTGGATGTTTATCACTTTTCTAGCATTTTAAGTTAAAGTTGCTAGGTTCTTCCTCTTATAAATAGAACTGTCTTTAATCATCCGCAGTCACTAATGCAAGAATTTCTACCAGTGATTTGAACAAAGCGAAAAGGTAACACTCAAACATCAATGCCGTAGGGAAACACATCTCCTTTCTTGCCCCTTTTCAGCAAAAAAAAGTGAATAGGGATACATATTTTTTATTGATGATAGTAGCTTAAGCTCCACTTGTAGATGTAAAATGTCACAGCTTTATCTTAGATTGATCACTGAAATGTCCAAGATCATTTCAAGGATACTTCCGACTTCCCGTATACTTATAGATGATGACAGGCTCTTTGGGATCTGAAATTTATTTAAACTTAAACCGATAGGTCAGTTTTAAGAGAGATGGCGCTTCAGATATTTAACTACTTTGTGAGCTGCAGTAAATATATTACCATAACAAAGTTTTTCAATACCAAATTAGGAGACGTTCATAGTTTCTTTGAATGAAATCGACCATGAAATGGCTTACTGATTGCAAAATAAAAATGACGACGCAAATACTCTTATGCCATCCAATCTTTAAAGTTTCTATACTTCTAGAATTAGATACAAGATGTGTACTAGCTTAGAAATTAATTAAAAGAAATAATTCATTATCTGTGTGTTTAACATGTTTATAATTAACAATGCTCTAGGGGTATAAATCCCAGTTCTTGCCCCTTTGTAGCAAAAAAAGTGAATAAGGATACATATTTGTGATTGATGATAGTAGCATAAGCTCCACTTGTGGATGTAAATGTCACATCTTTATCGTAGATTGATCACTGAAATGTCCAAGATCATTTCAAGGATACTTCCGACTTCCCGTATCCTTATAGATGATGAAAAGCCAGTTGGGATCTGAATTTCAGTTGAGCCTCAAAGGTTGTCAAATCCTAGATGCGTTAGTGATATATAGTTCTTCACCCTATGGAAAATTTATGTATCATAGGGGGTGTTGTTCAACATGCCAATCAAAATCATTGTTTCATGCGTGTCTTGTCAAATGCGTATACCATGTGCGAATTAACATGAGCGATACAATTTGCAATGTTGCAGTTGATTTGCAATTGATTTTGAACAACATCCCTATAGAGGTGTAAAATGAACGGTTAAATACTTTTATGCCACCCTATCATTAAATGTTCTATACTTCTAGATTTTAAGACAAATGTTCACAAGCTGGAAAAAGTTGGGGATATAATAGTTCATTTTTATGATAGGTTAGATTGCTATTATCCTCAGTAGCCAGGAGCAGAAAAGAAAGTTCTGACCCAAACATTAAAATATATTGTGTTTTCATGGCGTTGATCAACCAACACTCTTTTACCAAATAATTTCTAGTATGCTGTACTTCCATAGTTTAAGAACAACACATTTACCAGTATAGAAACGATATAGATTTTTTGCTTAAACAGTTAAGCAAATATTTTCCTCAACTCACATGCTCTGGGTATATACCATACCCTATTTTTACACTTCCAGTGAGAAAAGCGAGAAAAAAAACACACTTTTGATGGATGATCAGGAGTACTAATGTCATTTGTAGGTGTCTTATATCACTGCTTTATGTAAATAGTTTGTTATTGATCACTGTAATGCCCAAGATCATAGAGGGACTCTTCCATCTTTCTGCACCCTTTAAGATCCCGGGAAGCCTATTTGGCTTGTTAAAATCTGTTTTTCATTTATCTTGCTAAAACCCTAGACCTAATTTTGCTAAAATATGTAGGCCTACAAATTACTACTGAAATAAACGAGCAAAAACGACATAAGTGGATGGAGGAGTTGGTCTTTAAAGATGGTAGACTATCTTTATCCTCAGTTTCCATGGAGCCGGGAAAAAAGTGATATAATTCTGACCGGAACGTTAAAATAAACATCTGCGTGTACAAGGAATTGATAGATTAATTCTCTTTTACCAAGTAATTTGCTGTACTTCTTTAATTCAAGGAAAAAACATTTACGTTCATCTAACACAATATCTAACACGATATCTAACTTTCATCTAACACGATATAAAGTATCTCCGTAAAATATTAAGTGGGTTGTCAGGTTATGGAACAATAGATCTGTACACCATGTATTGAACTGTGCAGACACAACAATCACAAGCCGGTCCCGATCACAAGCCGGTCCCGACATTTGGGGCTTGGTAAAAAAAAATTTCATTTATCCTGCTAAAATCCTAACCCTAATTTTGCTAACGCGCTAAAATGTGTAGGCCTACAAATTACTACTGAAATAAACGAGCAAAAATGACATAAGTGGATGGAGGAGTTGGTCTTTAAAGATGGTAGACTATCTTTATCCTCAGTTTCCATGGAGCCGGGAAAAAAGTGATATAATTCTGACCGGAACGTTAAAATAAACATCTGCGTGTACAAGGAATTGATAGATTAATTCTCTTTTACCAAGTAATTTGCTGTACTTCTTTAATTCAAGGAAAAAACATTTACGTTCATCTAACACAATATCTAACACGATATCTAACTTTCATCTAACACGATATAAAGTATCTCCGTAAAATATTAAGTGGGTTGTCAGGTTATGGAACAATAGATCTGTACACCATGTATTGAACTGTGCGGACACAACAATGACAAGCCGGTTCCGAATTCAATAATACTAAGGAGCATTGAATTTGCGTTCGAATTAACTTTTCGAAAATACTTGATGTCGTGTTATGACCAAATATTTTCCTTAACTCGCATGCTCTGGGGATATACCATACCCTATTTTCCCCTTCCAGTGAGAAAAGCGAGAAAAAAAAACATTTTTGATGGATAATTATCAGTAGTACTAATGCCATTTGTAGGTGTCTGATATCTCTGCTTTATGTAAATGTTTTTTTTTATTGATCACTGAAATGCCCAAGATCATAGAGGGCCTCTTCCATCTTTCTGCACCCTTACAGATCTTGACAAGCCAGTTTCGTTTTGTAAAACCTATTTTTTGATCCCGCTAAAAACATTTAAGCCTACAAATTACTACTGAGTGAGCCAAAAACTAGCATATGTGAGCCATGTACCTGTGCAGGTGTTAGTTTTTATAAAAGTCTGGACTGTTTTTGTCCTTGGTTGCCTGGGAGCAGCAAAAAAAAATAAGTGATTTAATTCTAAGCTGAACATGAATAAGTAATTCTTAAAATTGCTGTACTTCTTCAGTTCAAGAAAAAACATTTACTTGTATAGAAATTAAATTAATTTTTTGCTTAAGCAGATAGACCAAATATTTTCCTCAGCTCACATGCTATGGGGATATATTGTCCCCTATCTTGTTCTGTTCAGTGAGAAAAGTGAGAAAAATTGTATTTTTGATGGATGATCAGTAGTACTAATGCCATTTGTAGGTGTCCAATATCACTGCTTTATGTAAATAGTTTGTTATTGATCACTGTAATGCCCAAGATCATAGAGGGACTCTTCCATCTTTCTGCACCCTTAAAGATCCCGCCAAGACATTTGGGCTTGGTAGAATCTGGGAATGTTTCATCAAGATTTGTCACAGTGACAAGTAGTCCTTTTCTGACAGTTCCCATGGCAGCTGTCAGCGATAGTGCTTTTCATCCAATCACAATCCAGGAATTTGTCAGCGCTGACTAATTGTCTCTCCGACAAATCTTGATGAAATACCCTCTGGTTTTTCATTTATCCTGCTAAAACCCTAACCCTTATTTTGCTTACCGGCTAAAAATGTGTAGGCCTACAAATTACTACTGAAATAACCAAAAATGGCATAAGTCGAGCTGATGTGTATGGAGGAGTTGTTAAAAGATGCTAGACTACCTTTATCCTCAGTTTCTATGGAGCTGGGAAAAAGGTGATTCAATTCTGATCAGAACGTGAAAATAAACAGCTGCGTGGACAAGGAATTGATAGATTAATTCTCTTTTACCGAATAATTTGCTGTACTTCTTTAATTCAAGGTAAAAACATTTACTTTCATCTAACACGATATAAAGTATTTTCATAAAATATAAAGTGGGTTGTCAGGTTATGGAACAATAGATCTGTACACCATGTATTGAACTGTGCAGACACAACAATCACAAGCCTTTCCCGATTTCAATAGCATTACAGAGGAGCATTGAATTTGTGTTTGACTTAATTTTACGGAAATACATAGTGTTATAGAAATGGAATTCATTATTTTCTTACGCAGATAACCAAATATTTTCCTTTACTTGCAATGCTCTGGGGATATACCACACCCTATTTTTCCCCTTCCAGTGAGAAAAGCGAGGAAAAACCCCATTGTTGATGGATGATCAGTAGTACTAATGCCATTTGTAGGTGTCAAATATCACTGCTTTATGTAAATAGTTTGTTATTGATCACTGTAGAGTCTAAGATCATAGAGGGACTCTTCCATCTTCTTACAGACTTGTACTTATTGATGCAGACAAGGGCAGCTGGGCTTGGGGAAGCGTCTTTTGTGCCAAAACATGTACAGAATACAAATATTTAGAGGTGCAGCAGTACAATTAATGGATGAATACTCAATAATACTGTACAAGCTAAAAAAATTTACAGGGGTTTTATTTTCGGGAATTTTGCAACCATGAATTCACTAAAAATTTTCTCTCATTTAGAATGCCCATAGACTTGGGTATGATAATCTTTAAAAAGGGGAAAGCAACGATTCATTAATGTGTGAAAAGGTCTGAAATTCAGCGAACTTACTAAAAATGGATGTACACTAAAATATTGGCCTTTACGATAGATGAATATTCAAATTCAGACAGGATTTTGAATTTGCTTTGCTTCTCCGAGAATTTGCTCACAGTGAATAAAACTTGATAATGACCCCTCTGACCAGTCATCTGAACAATTATCATTAACATAACATTTGTTTTAGGCAAAGGGGGATTATTTGTGTGGAAAAGTCTTGACTGTAGCCCTGCATTTTGTCAATTAGCTACATCATTTTTAAGCAATTCATTTTTTTTTCTTTTATCCTGTCTTTTTTTATGAGGGTGGAGATGCGATCGTTGATAGGCAATAACATTTTATTTACAGTTTTTTTCTGATTGATAAATAAATCTTTTTTGCATTCTTGTCTGAATAAACTCCTTTTCTCAATAGAAAGAATATATTTGTAAACTTTCTGCTTTGAATGTGTTGAAATGCAAATTTTTTTGGTGTAAATTCCTTCAAGCCTAAAAGTTACATTTTTCAATTAATTCCCATATTGCCCCCCCCCCAAAAAAAAAANCAAAAGTTAGGAAGGTAAGAGTTAGTTTTAATGATAGGTTAGATTGCTATTAGCCTCAGTAGCCAGGAGCAGAAAAGAAAGTTCTGACCCAAACATTAAAATATATTGTGTTTTCATGGAGTTGATCATCCCACACTCTTTTACCAAATAATTTTTTTGTATGCTGTACATTGTACTTCTATAGAAAAACACATTTACCAGCATAGAAATGAAATAGATTTTTTGCTTAAACAGATAACCAAATATTTTCCTCAACTCGCATGCCCTGGGGATATACCATATCCTTTTTTCCCCTTCCAGTGAGAAAAGCAAGAAAAAAAATCCATTTTTGATGGATGATCAGTTGTACTAACGCCATTTGTAGGTGTCGGATATCACTGCTTTATGTAAATAGTTTGTTATTGATCACTGTAATGCCCAAGATCCTACAAGGACTCTTCCATGTTTCTGCACCCTTCAAGATCCAGCCACGACAGTTTGGCTTGGGAAAATCATTTTATCCTGCTAAAAACATGTAGTCCTACAGACAAAAAATCTGGCATAAGTTAGGGATGTACCCGTGCAGGAGTTAGTTTTTACAAGAGTTTTTACAATAAGAGTTTAGACTGCTCTCATCCTTGGTAGCCAGGGAGCAGGAAAAAGAATTATTAAATTCTGACTTGAGTGTGAACGGATCAATGCTCTGTTGCCAAGTAATTCTTAAAAATTGCTGTACTTCTTTAGATCAAGAAACAAAAAACGGTTATCTATCTTGTTCCATTCAGTGAGAAAAGTGAGAAAAATTGTATTTTTGATGGATGATCAGTAGTACTAACGCCATTTGTAGGTGTCTGATATCACTGCTTTATGTAAATAGTTTGTTATTGATCACTGTAATGCCCAAGATCACAGAATGACTCTTCCATCTTCTGACAGACTTGTACTTATTGATGCAGACAAGGGCAGTTGGAATTGGTGAAGTACTCTATCAGGTTTTTTCCCCCGCTAAAAACATTTATAGAATACAAATATTGAGAGGAACACGTCAAGTATTATTAATTACTGCAGTAATTCATGAATGCTAGCATTCAGAGTGACTGTTGAAATTGCTATGCTTCTCCGAGAGTTCATGCACAATTATTTTGTATTCACAGAGAATAAATTTGGTTACTACCCCCTCAACCATTCATGATTGCAATTAGCAATAAGACTTTGGTGGAAACATTTTGAATATACTTCTGCATTGTCTTCATTAGTTACATTGTTTTTATATCATACCTTTTCATATTTTCTTTTTTTTTAATGAGAGTCAAGCTAAAATCATCTTTGATATAATAGGCACAATTTATTTAATTTTTTTCTGATTAAAATATGATTAAAAGTTGATTTAATAGAATTTCTGTTTGCATTGATTACTGAATAACCAACTTTTCTCTGTAGTAGGAACATTTCTTCAAACTTTCTACAGTGAATATGTTACAATAATAATAAATTGTATTTTTTAAATCATTTCAAATATAAAAACTATTTCAAATATAGAAATTATTCATGATTAAATTATTTCCATGGGTTTTAAAATGCTCGTTTTGGATTTTCTTTAACACAAAATTGGTCTGATACTCGGACTATGAGACTTGAAGGTGAGAAACCCTGGAGGTTTTGTTTGCATTATTTATCCAGAATGGTATATGAATTATGCAAGCTATAGTCACTACCATTTTCACTTATCTCTCACAACCACGGCCTTGAGTAATGTATAAAGTAATCATTGTTGATACTTGAATCACAATAATATGAACAAAATAAATAGCATAAGTTTGCATACAAAAAGCAACCACTATGAAATTGAAGAAGAGGGAAATTGGACAAAGTAAACAATTTCCTGTACAAGTTTTCGCAGACAAAAGGACGTGACGTTTGTGTTATTAAAGATATATTCTGGTAATTGTTAAAAAAATAAAATATATGTTCACAGAATCGCACAAAATGTGAGAAGAATGTTCAGAACTATGAATAAATAATATGTGCCAAAGTGTTTTGCAAGAAAATGTATAATGGCAGAGAAATG
>BQKZ01002373.1:61828-75021 GCA_036244855.1 Temnopleurus reevesii | reverse complement strand
GGGGTGGGGGGATGGGAAGGGAATGGTTTTTCATTTCAAATCATCTCAGCATTTTCTTTGCAAAATTTATAAGTGCTCCTTTAAAACCCAACATAAATTGACCTTTATATTAAGGAGGAGAACATTTCAGATAAAGCCTTAATCAATTGGCGACTGTGCTGATGTGACTGCCTCATTTGTCTCTGCAGTATTGCCAGCACTATGTTTTCCCCAAAATGCATAACACATAATAACCCTGTGAATTTACAAAGTTTTATCTCACACTTTATTTCTTAAAGGCGTTTTTCTTCGCCAAATCATCTTAACCCATCGACTACTGGAACCAGATAATCCCTGCACAAAATCTATGGAGATTACATATTTCAAGAGTCAATGGGTTACTTAATGATAATGACAATATACAACATGTATAATGCACTTTACACAAAAAGTTTCAAATCGCAAGAACAAACAATTTTTTAAAAAGAATTCTTCTTTTTCTGCCTAGAATCTGACTTTCCAAGATTGTTGTGTTATATTCAGTACTGAATGTTAGAACCTATCATCAATCAATTAAGTACAAAGAGTGGTCATGATAAGCGCATTCATAGTTATTCCAATAATAATTTTTTTAATCGAGGCCTCAAATTAATGGACTGTGCATTCAAAATTCAAAACGGCCGTTGAATTTCCGTTGACCCAAGCGCAAGATTCTCTCTCGGTGTGTATTCCGCATATGCTCTCTGTATGCGGCAGTGTATTGAAGTTCACGCTAAGCATGCACTAACAGGGATGTGTGCGTGAGTGGCATTGAGGTAATATGCGCTAGCCGTATTGCGATACCATTGGCATGATATGGTGAGAACGATGACAGACAATGGAATAGATATTTATTTGAATTAAATGTCATAGACTAATAATGACTAAAATATTTAATTGAAGTTAGTATTTTGGTATATCCGAGGTGCAAAACAAGTTGTAAGTATAATTGTAAAGTATGCAAATGTAGTTTTTAACCTTAAGATAATACCTCCAATCTAATCTGCTCACATAATTGATTATTAAAAAAAATGCTTTCACATCTACTGAAGACAGCATGCTAAGAGACATGTTATATAGATATTGTCAATTGAGGGAGCTATGTATTTTTAGTGTAAGATGGATTCAATTATAAGTGTCAAGAGCATAGCCCAATTGCATGTATTTGAGTGATAATGTGAACAAATATTAAATGAAGGTTCCTGTTCGGTTTTATTTCTCGACTCTCATCTGAAATGATATCATACAAGTTTATCTAAATGAATCAGGGAAGACATGATGCATATTTTGGGAATACCTTGCCTTTTATATTTATAATTCATACATGTAATTTAAATACTTTTATGCACTATTTTCAATTTTTATCCTTGAGCTTTGTATTTGATTATTTTTTCAAAATAAGTTTTTCATTATGTTAAACACAAGAAATATATCAATGGATTGTAAGTCCATATTATTGTGAGAATAATTTTTCAAAAGTTTGCAAAAATAAATGCAATCCATCAAGTAGTAGATGATGCTCTTAACACCAATTTGTGATGCAAAGTTTAATGTTAATAATTGCCAGCACACTCCACTTACAAAATTCCTTCATGCACTTTTGAAATTTGATTAATATAAAAATCTCATATATCTCCTCAACATGTACTTCCTGCCAATGCAATCACTAAAATCCAATGCCCGTCTCACTATCCTCCCAAACAGAATACACAATCATGCAGATCGACTATAAAGTAATGTCTCCCTCTCTTGACCAAGGGTACCATAACGCCAAAATCCTTGCCCACCCCCACTGTCCTAACCATCTGCAAATGTTATTACGATTTCATCTCCTAAATTATCTCAAGTGCGAGCGTCATGGTCCATTGCTTGAGTGCATATTCGTGAGGGTCGTGTGCATTGCGTACGATTTGTATTTGTAGGTTTTATAACAAAGTGGTTGCATCCTAAAGGGCCTTAGTAAAGGATGCTATCCAAAAATAGTGATTTAAACTACATATTTCTGATTAAAGTACATACTTTCAGCGACTCTTTTAGATTTTCTGCTCATCTTGTCAAATCTTCATTTTATTTTAGTCAAGTTTGTAGTAATAAAGATTTGATTATTTAAAATTCTAGTAATAATTAATTTTGATTAATGAAAAGACTTGAAAATTAATGATATGATGAATAATCTTTGATAAAAATTTACAATTTCACAGAAAAAAAAATAATCATAAACAATAATGTTCATAGTTGATATCTTTTATGCAGTTTGATTACAAAATATTATTTTTCAGATGATAGATTATTTGGGTAACATGATAACTAATGGTGATTGTAGAAATGATTAAGTTAGTAATTTTTAATTATGAAAATTTGGGAAATTCCTGATTTGATTATTGATATTATTTGAAGGGGCATTAATCTACATTGCATACAAAATGGTACAACAATGCAATATGCGATCAAGCCGTCTAAAACTACCAGAAATATTTGACTAAAGTGCTGTTGTGCAAAATGAATAAGTTCTGTAATATCCAAACATTCAAATCATATACTTGTAGCTAATTAAAGAGCATAGTGGGCAGCATTTCATGTGAATTTGGATCAATAATTAATCATCTTAGTAGGAAGAAGCGCTCGTGTTTCCAATATCAACGGTCTAAAGTTCAAAGTCATTCTCCTTTAATATTTTACAGTGTTAATGAGAGAAGGTATTTCCAACAAAAGACAGTGCAATTGATGGGTAAAAACTAATGCATAGTGCGTGATTCATAATATCATTGTGATACTGTTTTTTTTTTTAAATATCCTCCAGACACTGCTCATTTAAATGTAAATACAAATTTGGATATGAAGTCATGGTATTTGTAAGGTGGCCAAAACATTTCTTTGCTTTTTTTCTTTAGACAGAGGCAGAATGGTTCAAATAATACAAATCAAATTATCTATTTTTGTAGTTTTATTGCCCAAATAATGAATTTGGAAGGTCATTTTTTGCAAAATCTTGGATAAAACCTAGAACAGGCTACAAACAATAATTGTGCATTTTTTGAGATTTTTAGTGTGAAATCTAAAAATATGCACTGTTATACATTTAAAAAAAAATTGACTCTGTGAAGATGTGCTTGTTATTAGTTGGCATCTTGTCTTATGCAATATATTTAACACATTCAACCCTTAGGAAAAGTTAAAATCTAATGTTCACTTGAAGCCTACCAACATCAAGGATACCTGTGTAATAAGATTTGTTCTAGTGTGAACTCAACCAACCCAAAGCTGGGAAATTACATATCCATGTTGTTAGAGTGCTGTTGTGGTGTGGAGGCAACCCGCTAGTGGTTGTGTATGATGCAAATGTAATTATTTGACAAATCAATAACTGAGCCAAGGCTTTAGAGGTCCATTAGTTGGGAGGGGAGCAAAAGTAGCATCGATATACCGGTCTCCATATTTCTCATACGCTGGCGGGATGGAATATGCATTTTGATCTTTGCGTAAATTGGTAAATTTAATCTACTGTTTCCTTTACCGGTTAATTTTTAAAGCTCTTTGTATGTGACAGGCATGGGGGAACGTCTTTTCCGTTTGTTGAGATGATATTTACATGGATGAAGCAAGGGATTCTGGGAAGGGACCACCTTGAGGGTTAGACATTCACCTGAATGGTATTGACAGATTAGGATTATGGAAGCATATTTCGTTACAAGTCGGCAGTTGTTTGAGATTGATTTTTGGTGGCGATAATTAGATCACAGCCCGGGGGTTGGCAGCCTTCGCAACATTGGATTTTTAATTTTTCCATCTCCCTCGCTGTTTTTGCCTCCACACTCACTCTCGTTACTAATGCATGGTGTCTGCCGACTAGAGTTGAGCTGTACTGACAGAAAGGCATTCATGGGCCTCAATTAGCATGCCAATAGTGGCAGGAGATACTGTTTAAAAGCCTACCAGTGGTTTTTTAACTTTGCTCCGTACCTAGGCGTTTGCTAAGTGGTACACAAAAGGGACTCTGGCCGGTACATCGCTGGGACATGAAATGAGAGAAATTGAGGAGAGAGAGAGGGGGAGATAGACGCCGGTGATGCTCCGTCGGTTATGCGATGGTTATACCTACCTCCAGTGCTGACTGGGGACGGAGCTTTTAGCTTCATTTCCCCCAAATTCGAGCTAATCTATTACACAGAAAATTGAGACAGGCTTGCACGTTGCACACCAGTTGAGGCTGAGAGAAGATCGAGTGACATTTTCAGTGGTTTGCCTAACCGTGATGTGTTTGCTGTAGCCTTGGATATTATTGGGATTTTATACATGCATCGCGGTGGAGAAAGCCGTTCATTTCATTTCCGTTTCCAAGTGGAAGTTTTGTGTGCAGTCAAGATTGGATTATTATTGTGGTGTGTTTGTCCTAAATGGGATATACAATGTCCGTTTTGTGCTGTTTTAAGTATGGAGCATGTTGGAGAATGCAGTGAAATTTGGTAGAAAGGAGAGGATGGCAGCCCATGAGGTCCAACGCGGAGCGAGGCGAGGTGTTGGATTCGACGCCTCGCACACAAGACGGCATCCATCAGTCCCATGTAGAGATGAGACGTCAAATCAGAGGGAAGCTATGATGCCTGGTTCTATTCCCCCAGCATTTAATAGCCATCATCGACAGCCCCCTACTGGCCCCCACGTGTCAACAGCCATCGTCCAATCACATGACAGCGACCCATCAAACAAGTGGCAGAACACGTGGCCCCAGGAGCGGCCACCGCGTAGGGGAGGGGGCGAATCGATTAGAGCAACCCTAGCTACCCAACAGGCTATCTCCCTCGCTAAGGTCTCTGAGCTGCAGAAACAGCTTGCGATATTGGAAGAGAAATTAAAAGAGCTACACGCACTGAGTGAATTAGATGAAGCAAACGTCATCAACCGGCTCTACTCTCAAGAGTACCCTAACAATAATGAGGTTGAACCCAGAGCAGCCTCCCCCATGCCCAGCTTTTATTGCATATCTCAGGGTGTTAATGAGGCACATGCTGCCAATGAAAGCAGGCTCGGAAGTCATTTCGTCTCAGCAGGAGCTTTGGAAGACCGCTTTGCATCAATGAGGGAGGACGTTGTGACACCCGATACGGCCACCAGCTCCAGGATCAAGCCCAAACGACCTGGCTGGGCCCACCGCGTCATGTCGGAACCGACCGGCTACGAGAACCCGCTCTCGGAGACGATCGACGTCTTGTCTTCCAGCTCGGGAATGCAGGAGATCCGGTCACAGCTCCACAAACTCTTCAACGGAGACCAGCCCACGCCGGGAGAATTAAACAGCGGAAAGAGCTCCCTCTCTGGTTGGTCTCCACATCAGGCTTCCATGTGCAATAGTAGTATGGGTCTGGACGATCCAACCCGTTCCTCAGATGCAACGCCCAATACAATAATACAACCTCAGTTTTATTCCTCAGACTTTCATTCGTACCCTGTCACCATTACCTCAACTGATTTCTCTCGCGAGTTCGGCGAGGACATCTGGGAGTTTGACACGTGCGACCTCGCTTACGAATCCAAGAACACCAGCTGTCGCTCCAGCGCCGAGTCTCTTCCTGGGAACCGTATTAACGCCATATCGGAATCTTCCCCCCACCCCCAGGCGCGTGAGACAACCAAGAGGGTCGTGATGGGTCACGGCGACCTGGTAGAGGTCAAGGTTCATAACACTCTCAACGTCGAGAACTGGAGCATGGACGCCAACAGCGACGGTCGTGGCGAGAGCTCCCTCCTCTCCTCAAGCAGCGGCCTCTCTGGCGACTACTCCATGAAGACCTCACAGTGCAACTCCCAACTCTCAGGATCCGGTTCCAGCGAGGACCGCCCAGGCCCAAGTTGCACCCATGCCCCGCTCCGACGCAGTGCCAGCTCCTCGGGCTCCGTGAGTCGGGCGCGTTCCGTTACCCCGCTCTTCAAGAGGCGCAAACAGTCGCCCCTGAATATCATGGTTTCGGCAGAGGGGGATGATGAGTCAGGTATCAATGCTGCCCCACCCCTGTCCTCCCCTAGGAGTGGGGAGAGGAAAAGCCCCCACCAGAAATTGAAATCTGCGCTAAAGTCGACCTCAAAGGCTATGCAAAAGAGCCCCAAGAAAGGTAAGAACAAAAATCCACCATCCAAAATCTTGTTCCCTAAAAGATGACCCCACTCATGTATGTGAATGTGCTTGAATTTATAATGCATTGTTATATTTTGTAACAATTGTTGGTAATATTAAGAAGAAATTCTATATACTATATTGTGCTGTTCTAATGTGATTAATCATTTCAATGTAAAATGAATATTTCTATCCCACTTCTGGTATTTAATTTCAAAGTCTAAAAAATAGATTGCTTACAGGTCAATGAAGAATGCATAATTAAACAAAATATTAGAACACAATATTAACTATTTCCTAAAAGTTAACTAGAACGCAGACAATGGGTCCGTACACCGTGTATTCAACTCTGCAGACACAACAATGACAAGCCAGTTCGGAATTCAATAGCATTACAAAGGAACATTTAAATTGTGTTCGACTTAACTTTTCGAAAATACTTTATATTGTGTTTTAGGTACCCTATTGCTCAATTGAGTATTTGTGTTAAGTCAATGTTTGCCCAGTTTATATGAAATTTAAAATACATTTTACAAGTACTGAAATATGTTTAGAAAACACTTAGCTGATGGTAATGTGGGGATATGATTTAATTTTTTGTTGTACATTTTCTCTATTTCTCTATATGAAGAGCGTTTAGAAAAGTCCATACATGCTGGACAGACATTGGCCATTAATGTATGACTCGTTCTTTAAAAAAATATGACATCAATGAATCGTGAGAAGAGCAATGAATTATTTGTATAGCTACATAGTGCAAATGGCATACTGCAGACTTTTTCACACTTTCATTTCTTAAAAACCACCTGCAATCTTTTTTATGTAATTCTCTATTCGGGATTGTTCATTCATTTACTAATTCAGATCCAAAGTGTAATGCAGCATTTTGTCTGCCTTTATTTGCATTCCACAGTGGGTGACTTCAAGTACGGTGTTCGGTGTTGGTGTTGGTGTTGAGAGAGCAAAACTGTCCGTAAACCGAGCTCCAACACCGTTGGTCAGTTTACAGAAGTGATACAGAAACGACCGGAAATACGTCAGAATCTTGCGAGGTCTACCCCAAACACCGACAGACTTCAAGTTTGGTGTTGAGGCTGGTGTTGGTTTTGCTGCAACACCAACACCAGCGTTCAACACCGAACTTGAAGTCACCCAATGACCATGTTTTAAGAATGCAACCATGAAATATTAAAGTCTATCAAAGTCTAGAAGATGTGGCATTATCACATTAAAAATTCATTTTATGATGAACCATAAACAGGGTCATCAAATCAGCAAATTTCCAAGCCAGTCACAGATGAGTATTCATGTGAGTAGGCATATATACTTTTACATGTCCTCTGAAGGTTAAAATCTTAAGTTACAGAGTCCTTGTAACCCAATCTTTTTAGATTATACTTAATGTGTGTATATGGATATGTGAGTGTGTGTGTGTGTGTATGTGAATGGTCTATATATGTGTATATATGTGTGTGTGTTTGTATTCGCCGCCAGCGGTGGACCGCAGCATGGAAAAGTACCTTCACACTGCGGACCGGCCACCTGCAATGAGGAACAGTTGTTAGCCTATTGATGAGGAACGGTTGTTAGCCTACGTATGGACATGGGTTGTAGATGTTGTACTTTACAATAAAAATCAATTCAAAGACAGATTGGGGTATGTTCTTGGTATTTTGTCAAATAATGAGAACTTCCTCGGTAGCAAGTCCTCAGCTATACTTATATACTTGGATTGTCAAGAATGTGTCCTCGGTCCTTGATAACAAACTCTTATACTTACACACAAAAACCACATGTCCGCATTTCGGAGCGATAAAATGTATAGGTGGGTATGTTTGTATGTGTGTATATGAGTATGTGTGTGTATAAGAGTAATTCTCTGAATCTTTATCTACCTGCACAAGCATACCATTGCTAATATCCACTAAGCGATACCTTGTCATTTTTAGCACTACACCCAATGGACAAAGCATTGACGATGCTTTACCACGGTCTCGGTCGGGAAGCTAATTATTAATGTGGTCATGTATTATTCGCTAGGCTTTTAAGGTGGACTGAATCATCTCTGTATGGAGTCGATGTACACTCAAGCCTATGCATGTATCGCTTCAATGATGGTTTCTTGTACCATGACGTGTTCAAATTGATTGTTTTCATACAAAAATTAATTGAATGAGTCATGTCTGCAGGTCCTATGGAGCCTACAGAATCGAGAAGTGTACATTAATGTTGCATTGAACAAGCATTCGCCGAGCAGCATTGCAGTTAAATGATAAAAATATTAAGACAAAACAATCTTAGGTCATATTGTTTCATCACAGTATGGAGTCGATGTACAGAGAAGCCGATGCATGTATTGCTTCATCGATGGGTTTCTTGTACCATGACGTGTTCAAATTGATTGTTTTCATACAAAAATTAATTGAATGACTCACATACGCAGGTGGTATGAAGCCTACATACCGAGTCAAGAAGTGTACATTAATGTTGCATGGAACAAGCATCCTTTAAAGAGAAGTGCAGATTAATGATAAAAACTTAAAAATAAAATAATCCTAGGTCTTATAGGACCTACCATTTACATAGTTTTTCGTTTCATGAAGGAGTTTTATGAAAATATTATTTTTTAAAATTCTGTGCAGAGTCTAAATGTGAATTGGAGGCAGACACCACTTTTATAATGGGGCACACCCTCCTGTCCATTCGTTTTTTTGGGTGTTGTTTCAATTTTTCTTTTATTTTCACATTTTTACAGGGGGTGCACGTCTCCTCTGCCACCTTTCTGGCTAAGCACATGATATTCTTTGAATTAATCATCAATTTGACTATGTTGCATGGCTTCAGGATGTATACACATACAAACATTAATATTTTGATGTCAGGTCATTATAAAAAAAAAACCAGATCATCAGTGTCTCAGTTAACGACCAAATGTCAAAAACATATTGGAACATTATAACCACCAGTTCTCATAAAACCATAATGCCTCTGCCGGGCAATTTATCATCAATTGCACTTCAGTGGCAATTTAGCATCGAAATCGCTCCCCGATGTTTCAATATTCCCCTCTTTCTTTTGTCATAAAGAAGTCGTGTCTGTTGCTAAATTCATCTGACAATTCAATAATGTTGGATCAGTGCCCTTTCCCTAAGCCTTTCAAAATTCGAAATATATTTGATTTGCAGATACTTGCTACCCAGATCCAAACTTCTTTTTATATCTAAAATGTCTTTTCAATAAAATTTAATGAAAAATAGAATGCTGAGGAGTTTGAGGATAAGACATTTTATTGCTCAGAATGTACAAAGCTCACTAAAGGCATAATAAGATCTAATGTCAGTAGTGTTAAGAATATCAAAGTCCTTTTTAAAGTCATTTGACAGTCTAGAAAATTTCATACATTGCTGGTTATTACATCTAAACATAATAGTTGGTGCTGGGAAATTTGAACAACACTTACACTAAATGCCAAAAGAAATGCAAAAATAGACATACAATGCTCTTCAGTCAATACTGCAGTTACCTTGTAGTAGAAAAGAAGTAAGTTTATATTTATCTACCATTTTTCAGTAGTATTTTTTTTATTCATAACATTTTTGACAACAGAAATTCCCAGAATTCCTATGATACAATACCAAATTCACTCAATGATAATTAGATCAGTATCCTGTTAAACCAATAGCATCTATTGAAATACTCAGCCCATAATATTTTTCTATTTTAGAATTTTTATGCTTTGGATATACAGAGGGTTTTGCTCTTCAGGATCAAATCACAAAGGAAATATAAAAGCAGTCTTTTCCAACTTAAAGATATATTCTGGTATTTGTTAAAAAAATAAAATAAATGTTCACAGAATCGCACAAAATGTGAGAAGAATGTTCAGAACTATGAATAAATAATATGTGCCAAAGTGTTTTGCAAGAAAATGTATAATGGCAGAGAAATGTGCAAATAAAGGGTCAAAATTGGGCCATGTCGGGCCGACAGATTTTATACCAGTCCCACGCGCTGCTTCCTGTGTTTGCTGCAGTGGACAGAGCACGTGGAGAATGACATAATTTCGCTTTTAACCGGTTTGAGGTTATCATATTAGTTTTCCCTTGTCTACACAAGTCACGTTGTGCTTTGTTTGTAACATAAGATTATTTTAATCATTCATTTTTCCAAATTGAAGTTCTTTGCAAGTACTCAATATTCGCTTTAAGCAGACGGGTGCATTGAGATCTATACAAAATCTTTAGTACAAAATTTCCCATTACACGGTATAAACTATTTCTGTAAAATAAAGTGAGTCATTGGACAATAGATCTGTATTAAATAGATCTGTGTATTAAATTGTGAGGACACAGCAATCACAAGCGGGTACCAATTCGAATTGCTGTTCAACTTAATTTTACCAAAATAAATTATACCATGTTTGAATTATGCAAGTGATACTCACTACCATTTTCACTTATGTCCCACAACCATGGCCTTGAGTAATGTATACCATAATCATTGTAGATAACATGAATCACATGAAATAAAATAAAATAACATAAGCTTGCAGTCTCCATTAAAAAAAACATTCACTCTGAAATGGAATGACAAATAAATTGGATATAGCTAACAACTCCCAATTTAAACCTTGACAATAGCTCTAGCAGACAAAAGAAAGTATATTTCCTGTTACTCAGCATACAGGTGATTTTTTTATCAATTCTCGCAACCAACCATACACTCAACTTAAGAATCGCAGATGACGCTATGCAGTTTTAACTAGAATGACGTCATATAAGTTGACTTACCTTCTTCCGGTTATGTATATTTCCATCTGTTTTCATTTTCGCAAAGGTTCTAGATCAAAAAATCATGTTTGCTTTGCACTTTATGTTAAATATTTCCTGATATCAACTTTCATTACACCAAGATTTATTTCTTTTATACAGTACCAAGTACCTTTGATAGTGCTAAAAGAAGAAACATGGGCATTTATCCCAATGGATAGCCATGGCACGTGTATTAGCTTCCCAAACCGGAAGTCCCCTAATCAACTGTAACGGATCAATATCGACGATATCATGAGATATCGTTTAATATCGCGTATTGTTGGTTGCGAGAATTGTAAATCTGTAGTACATGATTCCCAATAGATTTATATTGGTATCAAACATACGATTGATAGGAAATATTGTGTCTTGGGCCCAGATCCTTGTTCCTTTGCAGTGTAACCGAGGAGAACATTTTTTATGGTACACTTGAACCATTAACAAAATATAAACTATTTCCGAAAAGTTAACTAGAACGTAGACAATAGGTTCGTACACCGTGTATTCAACTGTGCGGACATAACAATGAAAAGACGGTACCGAATTCAATAGCATTACAAAGAAGCAATGAAATTGCGTTCGACTTAACTTTTCGAAAATACTTTATATCGTGTTCATTGTGTATGCTTGAAAGGGAATCTAATTATTTTGTTCAAATTCTTTGTTCTTTAATCTCACAGTGAAGTTTGCATCATAAGTAAATGCTTTTCCTTGTCAGTTTTGGAAATGGAGATGAGTTTGGCGAATTGATGGGTTTAATTTGGAGAAAGTATATCTATGGGATGTTTTATTCTGAATTTGTGGCCGATGGGCATAAGATATAAGCAAATGGAAGTAACTTGCTTCATTCTCTTTGGAAGGAAATGTATTCTGCTTTGAATTGACATTTTTCTCTTGATGTGTAAATTACAGTCATTTTTTTCATCCAGACTGGAAAATTAAGTACCAAGAAGTGAGTGTTTAAAAATCCGATAAAATGTAACAACTCTTTTTTGTAGCAAGGGGCCTAGTAGAAAAATTAATTAGCTGAATCCTTCTTCATGCCACGGTGATGGCAAAAAACATATTTTTATCAGGGGTTTATGGCTTGTCTGATTATGTGGAAAGGGGTAAACTTTACTAGGAAGTTTTTACAGTGTGTATCTGAGAATCTTCTTTTACTTTTCCTGTAAAAGCAATATTTGCTTTAACATAAATTTTAGACAAGGCTGAATCCATTGCATAAGTGCCGCTTTACTTGAAATCAACTTGAAATCCATTTTGAAGGTCTTTGGAAATAATTGGTACGTAATTGGCCTTTCGAAACGGCTTTGGAAACTAGTTTGCCAAGCCGCTTTTGAAAATAAAATGTGAACCGGGTCTCTCTATCTCTTCTCTATCTCTTCTCTCTCTCTCTGTCTTTGTCTCTGTCTGTCTGTCTGTCTGTCTGGCTCTCGCTCTGCATCTGTCAGTCTTTCTGTCTTCTGTCTCTTTTTGTCTGTCTGTCTGTCTGTCTCTCTCTCTCCATATCTGTCTGCGTGTGTGTCTCTTTCTCATTCTCTCCATCCCTCTCTTATCTACCTCTCAATGACCCCCTTACATCCACTTCACACTTATCAATACTCGCAGTCAGAATATATTTTCATTCTCAACCAATATTATATCCCACAAATGGATGTGGCCATAACCCATTAAGCAGTATCCTATTGATTTTCTTCATCTGTTTCTGCACTAATTCACACATGTTTACTGCAAAGCGCAATATTGTGCCTTGATGCATTACATATTGTATATTGTGGCAAAAGCATGTACACCTGTTAGCTGTTATTTGTTGCTTAGCACGGTAGATTGAATCAGGAAAATATATTTTTGTTGCTGTGAAAGTGCTTTTTGCAACCTTGGCAGTGTTTTATATGGTAAGTCTGAACTGCTTTCAATTTCATACAGTATATTAATTTGAACATGCATGTTACTGCTGAAAATGATCATCTATTTGATATTTAAAATTCATAGAGTTAATTACACAGTGTATGGATAATGCCAGAGTTTCCAACAGCTGCAGAATATACAGGGTGAGTCAAAAAAAATGTCCCCCAACTTTGAAGCTGTCCTGTTCGGAATATAAAATTATTATCCTGAATTTGATGGTATGTCCTGAAAGAGTACTGTCCAAAGAACATTTTGGTACCATTTTTATGTACATTATTGCATGCATGACTGAACAAGAGACGATTGTTCTTGAGGAACAAAATGTCACTTGCGCCAAGTGGCTGGGT
>BQKZ01002373.1:43474-58260 GCA_036244855.1 Temnopleurus reevesii | reverse complement strand
AAGAGGAAAAAAAGTATGATGAAAGATAGGGGGACAACATATGCAGTACGTAAATAACATTAATAACGAAAATGAAATGGGAACTGCTATAAAAACCAAAGTGGCTCTGTCGGGGCAGCCCCAGCTATTCTGAATATTAAAACTTGTACTGAAAAATTAATATGTAAATAAACATTTGATATAAAAGCAGTCTTTGCCACCAGCTCATTGAACAAAATCAAAGTGTGTTATTACAAGGCCCTTTAAATACCGTCACCGCGGCAATATCCATCGCTTGAAGAACTAATAGACCATCGCTGATAGGTCACCCGTGCATATCCAATAAATGGGAATCGGAAAAGGGAAAATTCCCTTTCCTCGAAGAAGACAACTTATCATGGCCAATTTTGACTTTGCATAGAGTTGCATTCATGTCCAACATTTGGTAGGTCTATAGGTAATTGAATTTGGTCTTTACATAGAGTGCTCGGCATTACACTTCAAATATTTGGTATTATTTGGTAGTTCTACTTGGTAGTAAAAATTTCTTGTCTATACATAGAGCTACGTTACATTTCCAACATTTGGTATTATTTGACAGTTACATATGTAGTTCAATTTCTATTTGGCAGTTTAATTTATATATGTAGTTCAATTTAAATTTGGCAGTTAAATTTATTGTCTTTACGTAGAGCTGCATTGAATTTCCGACCTTTGGTATTACTTAGTTATTCTATAGGTATTTCAATTGGAAAGTTCCATTTGGTAGTTCAATTTATTGTCTTTACATAGAGCTACATTGCATTTCCAACATTTGGTATCATTTGGTAGTATTATAGCTTGTTCAATTTGGAAGTTCTATTTGGTAATTCAATTTATTGTCTTTACCGAGAGCTGTGCATTATATTTCTAACATTTTGTATTATTTAGTAGTTCTAAAGGTTGTTCAATTTTGAAGCTCTATTTATTTTCTTTACATTGAGTTACATTACATTTCCAACATTTGGTATTATTAGGAAGTTCCATGGGCAGTTCAATTTATTGTCTTTACATAGAGCTGCATTACATTTCCAATACTTGATATTATTTGGTAATTCTATCAGTAGTTCAATTTTGAAGTTCAATTTGGTAGTTTAATTTATTGTCTCTACATAGAGCTGCATTGCATTTCAAACATTTTGTATTATTTGGTAGTTCAATCAATGCATTTATTTTTGACACACCATAATGTTAGGTATTGATTTTAGAGTCAATGCTTTCTATTCCTTTGCGAATACTAATGCATCTCTTCAATTTTAGACTAATTAAGAAACCACGGGGAAGGTTGTTAACTAGCTGTGGTGAAAAGTATTTGCATATTTTTCATCAATGATATTGATTGATTCTTTTGTTTAATTGAGTCTATTTTGGCATTGATCATTATTCATAGCTGCTCAATTGACTGAATGATTGCATTTTATCAAATATTTTAGTTGATCGGGAAGGGAAAATGTAAAATTTGAATTTATTTTGAAATGTCCACTATTTTATTTTCAAAAAAAGTTTTAGTTTAGCTTTTATCTCTTCCATAATCTTCAACTTTGCTTTAGCTTGAAACAAATGACATTTCATGTGCCATTGTTTACCTAATCTAGCATTTGAAACTTTTGCTTCATAGACCAGCTTCAATTGGTAATCTCATCAGAGTTATGACGTCACTACTTGGTTTGCTGAGTCGCAAGCTAGTCGTAAGGGGGTTGAGTCGTAACATGAGCAATGGGCCTAAATCATTATAAATGACCACTTAAGCTTGTTTCTAAGATATGTTTGAGCATTCTTATAACATGTACTTGATACTTGGTGCGGTAGCACCTTTAGGCAGCTCATCGATGGAGATATACTCGGACGAATTAGCGTAGCAAGTAGTTGCAGGGAGAGTCATGATAGGCNTGTAAAATTTGAATTTATTTTGAAATGTCCACTATTTTATTTTCAAAAAAAAGTTTTAGTTTAGCTTTTATCTCTTCCATAATCTTCAACTTTGCTATAACTTGAAACAAATGATATTACTTGTTTCATTGTTTACCCAATCGAGCAAAACTTGTGCTTCATAGAGCAGCTTTGATTGGTAGCTGACGTCACAACTTGGTTTGCTGCGTTGCAAGCTAGTCGTAAGATGGTTGAGTTGTAAAGTGTGCAGTGGGCCTAAATCATTATAGATGACCACTTAAGCTGGTTTCCAAGATATGTTTGAGCATTCTTATAACATGTACTTGATACTTGGTGCGGTAGCACCTTTAGGCAGCTCATCGATGGAGATATACTCGGACGAATTAGCGTAGCAAGTAGTTGCAGGGAGAGTCATGATAGGCTGGCAAAGCACTTATCAATGTACACCAAATGTTTTCCATTTAATCCGCTCCCTAATAAAATAGTTTCATGTTATAGACAGAATGCATCAATTTGAAGTGTAGACATAATTCAATTGCTGTCCATGATTAATGAGATAATAAAACACAACCAGTCTGGATAAATAGCCAGAAATAAAAACGTCAATAATCTACATATCCCATCAGGCATTTGATAATTGCATGTCGCCATTTATCAAATTTCTCGCCCTTGTGGATATTTTTGTCGCTAACCAGTCTGTAATTGTTCATCAAATACGTTGCCCTTGAAACGAGGGGGTGGGAGGGTTCAAAAGATGGCAGGCTTAGCTTTCATTGCTTGCGGATGTCGGAATGAAGAGTGTAGGATTTCATGCATTCATGTTGTGATGTTTTTGACATTTGTGGATCTATAATTGTCAGAATGATTTTCGGAAGCATTTTGATTGTATCTGTCTGGCATATTGCATTAAATTGATTCATCTAATGTTATTCCAATTTCATAATAGAATTAGGCAATGATTTATTTATTGCAAAACAAACTCTTTTTTTACCAAATTTATAGATTTTAATCCATTGACTTCTGACTTCTGTAATTCAAATAAGCTTCATGTAGAACACGATATAAACTATTTTCGAAAAATTCAATCAAACACAAATTCAATGATCCTATGTCATGCTATTCAAATTGGATCCGGCTTGCAATTGTTGCATCCGCACAGTTAAATACATGGCATACGGTTCTATTGTCTGTAACCCACTTAACTTTTCGTAAATAGTTTATATCGTGTTGTAGGTACTATCTGGTTCCTGTAGTCAATGAACCAAGAGGTTTGGCCAACATTGTTTACATTCAAAGTAGACTGTGCTCTTCTTTAAAAAAAAACCCACCTGATTGTGAAGCTTGGAAATTTGTTTAAACTTAGATTTTGTGATGTGATTTGCCATATTAATGACACCAGTCTATGAAGAACTTATGTTATAAAACTTGTACCACTATCTCCAAAAGTATTATATTTTTACTTTGATAAAGTGACGTACAAAAGATGAGGCAGGCATTAAGAATCAGAAGCTTCTCGGAAGTGGGAAGCTATTTTGTTGCATTTATATAAAATACGACCCTATCTCTCCAAGTCTTCTGACAATACCCTCCTGGGATGTATTTGAACTAGAGCAGACTCTTGTAATTGAGTCTGAAAAGTAAACCTCGTTGTATACAAGCTTGTATAGTTAAAGCCTGAATTTATACATTCATGCTTGCGACCAGCCAACTCTCGGCGCAAGTCGCTACGTAATTGAATTGCGTTCCTTCATCAAATTTCCCACCAGCCAATAATCTGTTTTGGTCAAACACTTCCCACTGATGGTGCCACGGACTAAGGCAAGCTCGCACCGATGCCATATGTTTCGGACAAGCACCGGATCCGAAATGAGAATATAAAATCAATACCAGAATCCGAGCCTGAAAGTTGAGTGGTGCTCTCGCTGTCAATTTGCTGTTAAGAGTAGATTATGTAGCCCTGTAAGATGTTTTGTGCATATGAGATCAATCAAATTGACGCAACATCTTAACGCATTGGAATATATGTAATCTGCATCACCGTTTCTGTAAAGTTGTTATAATTGAAATAGGGGCAAAAAAGGTTATTTGATTGCTTTCCACCAGCCAATTCTCTAAAATTGTTTGTTAAGAGTAGATCGTGTAGTTCTGCAAGATGTTTTGTGCATATGAGATCAATCAAATTGACGCCACATATTAACGTATCAGAATATGTGTAATCTGCATCACCGTTTCTGTAATATTGATATAATTAAAATAGGGACAAAAATGCTATTTGGATGGCTCTCCTCCAACAACTTCTATGACATTGGCTGTTAGGAGTAGATAACCTAGTTCTGCAAAAATTTTTCTTTTTTTTTTGCCCAGCAGATCGATTGAATTGATGCTACATCTGAACAAAATTGAAATAAATCTGCATCAACTTTTCTATTAGGTGTTTAAAAAGAATGAACAGGGATTTGGCTCCATCCCGATATAAAAATGGATATTCATGTGTGTATTAGGAGCAAACATGAAAGAAGAAAATATAAAGCAGTTATCAGCATCTTCAGTGCAAATCATAATCCTTTGCTACCTGTTATCATTATGAAAATCTAAGAATAAAAATGATACAATAATGACATTGTCTTGCATTTTGTAGTGATAACAAGGAAGAAAGGAACCATGATAGAAAATGTATATACCAGAATACTGCGGTTCTTCCCTTGTCATACTCTTGTAGAATTTACATCTCGTTTGTGGTTTCACGGGTGACAGGTCACGCTTGTCACTTAATTTGAACTCAAACTATTTGCATTAACCAGGGACAGCAGATTGGAAATGGAGTTCGGAAGTTAGGATAAAGTTCCCTATATTTCAGAAGAAATGTGCAAATTTATTGAAAGGAAACAATATCTTAAACAGTGATAGTACATTTCTATCTTATTTTCAATTGAAAAGTAATTTTGATGTACATATTTATTTTATTCAATATTATGGAATATGTAATGCCATCCGTGCCGGATATGGAAAAACTATAATACCAAAGATAACAGAACCAACATGAAATTATAGCAGGGGCTTTGTTAGTTATATTGAAAAAGAGGGGATGTTCCCATATTTACCAGTCCTTTTTTAAACATCGAGAAATAGAATACTGCGGTTCTTTCCTTGTCATACTCTTGTAGAATTTACATCTCGTTTGTGGTTTTACGGGTGACAGGTCACGCTTGTCACTTACTTTGAACTCCAACTATTTACATTGACCAGGGACCGCAGATTGGAAATGGAGTTCGGAGGCTGCGCGGTATTTCGTCCTTTTTCTTGGAAAAAATGTGGAAATTTGTTGAAAGGAAAGATTTTTTTTCTTTATTTCACCTGCCCTACCCCTTACATACTCCTTTTTATCTTGGGTAGATTCAGTCAGAGTTGAGTCCGAAAAAAAAAACTGCTGTTAGATTTTCATTACCAAATCCTGGCAAAATCCTGAATCGTGCAATGTATTAAGGACAACTATTACTGAAACAATTCTTATTTTGGCTAGATTTGAATATAGTAAATGTCATCACACTTTTCAGTCAAAATTAGGTCAAGAGAACAAGAAACTGCTGTTAGATTTTCATCATCAAAACCTGAATATATCTTCACTCATTCAATTCATAAAGGTTTGCAATTGTACAAGTATTGCTGAAATGATTCTTATCTTGGGTAGATATGGATATAGTGAATGTCATAACACTTTTCACTCAGAAGTAGGGCAAGAGAACACAAAACTGGCATTAATTTTTCATCACCATAACAAAATCCTGACTCATCTAATCTATAATGGACAGCAATTGAACTTGATATTACTGAAATAATTCTTATCTTGTGTAGATGTGGATATAGTGAATGGCATCACACTTTTCACTCAGAAGTAGGGCAAGAAACCAGAAAACTGCAATCAGACTTTACTTTCAAGTATGGTCAGGAAAACAACATTTTATCAATTACTTATGAATATGATAATACTCCCAGATTATTCAGGTTGGTAATGGCCAATCACTTTACTTACATTAATGTAAAAACTTCTTATCTATCATAGATTTTGATTTTTAATGTGGTCAAGAGACATGAATAGAGATCACAATTTTACTCATTAACGTATCAAAATACTTCATCTGCGTGCTTAGCGAATTAGCAGAACCTTATTGGGGAAAGTAATTTACCATTCGGATGTGATATATCATAGGCTTTGTGTATAGGCCTAGTGTCATTTATTATTAAAGTTTATATATGTATGCGTCATCTGAGAATAGATAATAAGGTTTCATTACGAAACACTGCAGATTGATGTGAGTGCTAACACCTCTGGAGTCGAGATCGTGTGAAAAAGTCAAATCTAGTCTTTAATCTTGTCCATTACCTTAGCCATTGACAGGTTGATGATATGCTCACAGATAAGGGGCCTGTAACATAAAAGGTGCAATAAAACTTACGATAAATATTAATCGTAAGTCTATGACAAAACATGTATCATAAAGATACGATGAATTAAAAATTAATCGTATCTCTTTTATGTTACAGGCCCAAGATGTTCATCATGTTTCTTCTCTCCCCTTTTCTCTCATTTAATTAATTGATTTTCAGCTTCTCAGTATTATCCTATTGTTTGTATGCCTTTTGTATTTGCCACGTGCTTTAATCATGATATTCTCTTTAATATTTTATTATTCTCCCATTCTTGCTGCTTTTTGGCATTGTAGACTACGCTGACTTTTGCTTTGGATATATTCTACTATATATATCTATTTTCTTCTCTCCCCTACCCTTTCCCTCCCCTTCCCACGTTTTCTGTTTCTTTTTCTTTATCCTCTACTTCCTCCCTTGTGCTCTCTTTCTCCCTCTCCTTTATTCTACCATGCAAAACTTATGTCCCTGCTATCTCTTTCTTTTCAGGCTCTCAATATCATTTACTCATGTCATTCCTTAAATTCCTTTCATTTGTTAATACTTTCTCTACTCTATCTCTCCTTTTCTCCCCGTCCCAGAGTTAGGCATTCAAAGTGAAGCGCAACTCTGGGACGGGAAAAAGGGAGTGAGAGAGTATAGATTCACTTCACTTTGAATACCCGTTATATTTTACGTTGTCTCTTGCACTCTTTACATGTTGTTTTTCTAACCACCTCTTTTGCTCTTTCCCATCCTTTCTGCAAACCTCTCCAACTCTCATGTTTCTTCATCCTCTTTACTTTTCTCTTCCTCTGTTGATACATGAAAAATAGATCTTATCCTTTATCAAATATTTATCGAGCCGCTTGCGCATGCTGCCCTCTAGGGGTCAGGGGTGACTTATTCAGCTGGTTATCATCGTTGAATTGGCCGATGAGATGTCGGTTTATGAGCGGACAAGGCACTGCATGATAGCATCTCCGAGATCCAATATCGCTCTTGTCTGGCTTGACTTGTTTAACTCCTCCGGTGCTGCTGTCATGTTGAGCAATTTTCATAAATTAACTTTCAAAATGTTGACTGTGGACCTTCTAACGAGATGTTTGGTTAGTGGATGGGCTGAAAAGAAGAGGGTTTTGTGGATAACCTTTAAGATAGTCTTGCCTTAAACGTGTGCAGCTTTTGTCTGTTATATGAATCGCAAAATACTGTAGATGATGTTTTAGAGATTTTCATAAAATATCCTTTTCAATACTGACGGCTTAATGAGGTCTCGAATGAAAAATATTGATGATTATGATAATGGTAATAGTTAAATAGCATTGCAACCACTATTACCACTACTAATGATAATAATGATTAAAGCATTGAAAATAATCCAGATGATGATAATAATAAAGATCATAATGATAATGATGTTGCTAATAACAACAATAACGATGATCATTATATAGCACTTATGGCTCCGTGTCTGTCGTATGTATGTTGATAATCATTCCGCTACTCTACAGTTTTTACCCTGGCTTTAGCATAGCTTTAGAATTGTAACTTTATCATTCTATTGAATATATTCCTACTGGCAGCTATTTACATCTGGGTCGAGTGCAGCATGGCGTACAATTTTTTTGTGGAAAAATATGTCTTTGATTGGATTTGAACAAGCAACCTTTTGTTTCTAAGGCAAGAGTTAGGACCAAAATACCACAAAACTTCCAAACATTTCGGTGTTTACCGACCTCACTTATGATAATTTTTCATTATTTTACAGAAGAGTGTACTCCGTATTTCACTCTTATAATCAAAGGAAAGTTTGGAAAAAGAAATTTGAACTAGCCCAAAATTGTATGATTCTTCATTGCATGTCTTGGTTTCAGAGTCTTCTAATTTAGAATGTCCTTTTGAATTTTGACATTTTATGCCTGAAGGCTTCTCAAAGTGTGCGGTTATTCATGAGGGATATTTGATTTCAGAGGCTGTGTGTGCATGGTTACCAATGACATACATCGCATGGGCCAGTCATAATTGTACTTGGTGAAAAGAATGGCGTAGCATGGATATTAATTTTCAAGCAGAATATAAATGAATTTTTGAACATTGAAATCAGGAATGTTGGTAATGTATTTGGCATGTATTACAAAAAGAAACTTAATAACAGAAGACAGTAGAGTCAAAACCTCTAAAATAATTCAGCAACTTTTTAATGCGCAAATTATGTGTGAAATAGGATTACATTTATTCATTTTATACTTCAATTTCAAATGAATTCACATAAACAAAACCTTTTATGACTTTCTAAAAATGTTTGAAATGTTTATATGTATGGACACATTCCAGAGTAAATCATAACCTTGTGATTCTTTTACTATTCATGTGCTTGGTGTGTGCAAACTATCACTTTTCACTTCTACAAAAGTGTAATGTTCCAAAATTAATTTCTTTTTGTACAGTATATATTGTATTTATATTCCCATACAAAAATAATGTGGGTAATTATAGTTTTCTACTTAAGAAGCATCTAACATACACAAAGTGCAGCTAGACGCCCCGTACTATCAGTGTAATAAAGGATTTTCCACTAAAGCCCTGTTAGATTGATGGAAAACTGTCCATTTGTGAGCTGCGTCTGTTCAATCGATCATAAGGATCATTTCCACTGTCAATTAGGTGTGAGCGGACCACTATCTTCTAAATACTACCGTTACGTCACAAAATACCCCATTCACATTTATACAGTGAACATCTGAGTACATGCTGGAAGTTTTTTTTTCAAGCCACGTCATACATTAGATCAGGACAATGATATTGCTGAGAATACAGTCATATGGGGTGTTGTTCAAAATCAACTGCAAATCGACTGCAACTTTGGAAATTGTAACGCGCATTTTCGTTCGCGAGCAGTATGCGCATTTAACAAGAATCAGAACAATGAATCTGATTGGTGCATTCCGATCAACTGCAACTTGCGATCAATTGCAACTTTTGAACAACACCCCCATAGTGTCTTCTCAAACTACATATAGTATTCTCTGGGTGTTCACTGGTAATGCCTGGCAAATATTGGATAAACTATATACAAGCCAGTTAGGCGCTCAAGCATTCCAAGGAATAAATTCCTGTCAGGTACCCATTTTTCACCTGGGTTGAGTGCAGCACAGTGTAGATGGATTTCTTGCTGAAGAAAATTAACCTCACAGGTGGGACTCGAACCATAGACCTCTGCATGAAAGGCGAGAGATACAACCACTACACCACGACGCTTCCACAATGACATGATAGTGAGCTTTGGTATTGTAATTACCTGCAAAAAACAATACATTTGTGTTTGATTACGGAGGTTGGTATGTCAGTTCATCAACACAAATTTTTGGTATAGCTGTCTCAAAATTTTTTACCAAATTTGTATCTGTTTGATCAATCATAGGGATCATTTCTATAGGTGTGACCAGAGCATCGTTTTCTGGACACCACCACTATATTGTAGAACCTGTTACAAAACAGCTTGGTAGATTGATATAAAGTTGTCCATGTGTGAATCGTGTCTGTTCGATCCATCATTTAGATAATTTCCACTGTCAATTAGGTGCAAACTCACTTTCGTCTTCTTACAATAATGTCACACCAAATAAGGGATAGAAGCGTGTCATTCATGACCTAATTATGTATTTCGCACCATAGGAAATTGATGAAGGAGATCATACTATCTATTCAAGGAAGGGATTTTGTGGATATAATTATGTAATACTCTTAATTACAGAAGACAACATGATATAATCTATTTCCGTACAATTAAGTTGAACGCTAACCTAATGCTTCTTTGTAATTATGCTATTTAAATCGGAATGGGCTTGTGATTGTTGTGTCCGCACATTTCAATACACTGCATGCGGATCCATTGTCCCATTACCAACTTTATTTTACGGAAATAGTTTATATCAGATTATCGTTTTATGAGATATTATTTCTTTTATGAAAGTGAAAGATCAGATATAGTTTTAAATGATGGTCTAAGCAAGTGAAATAATTCTTAACATCCTTTATGCAATGCAATGCTGTTATAATACAACATATGAATAACAACTGGTAGAATGCTCAGACAGGTCATAATCATGAAATTACAGACAATTATTTAATTATGTATAGCATATCTTGTAAGGCAATTTGTATAATCCTATTGATTAAGAATAATGAATGTCAAATGATGCACATGCACTGTCTCACCAGGGCGGTGTTTCACCAAGATAAGTAAGACTTTACGTTCGACTGGTACCCCTTCTTGTGCTTAATGGTTCTCATTATTACGCGTATCATTGCAAGAACTGATATCAGTCGAACTTAAAGTCGTGCGTAACTTTAAGAACGATTTGGTGAAACACCGCCTAGGTACCTGTTCCATAAGGCTGTTTGTAGAGGAATGACTGGTGACCCTTTCTCATGATCTAACTCTCTGACACAGAGGTCATTGAGTGCAGCAAATGGTCACCAGTTGTGCACAGATTGGTGCGTACCCCTATAAACAGCTTAATGAAACAGGTACCAATTTTAAACTCTTCTTGTCCGTACACCTGTCAAATTTAAAATTCCTCACTTACTTGGTCTTCTGCTTGTAATATCATTCTTTTAGCTGGACTGGCATGTGTGTCTTGTTTGGTAAGATAACACGCAACCTAACACAGCAAAAATAGCAACATCTATACACAGGTTGAACGTTGATAAATTTCAGACAATTTGTTTAGTTTTGCAAATCTTGTTAGGCAAGTTAAAAATTTAATTGCTTAACAATAATAATAAATAATAATAATAATAATAATAATAATTACATTTATAAGGTGCTTTATATAGGTGTTTCAAAGCGCACAGGTGGTCTGTCTAATCATAATACCGGTAAATTATGATTATAATAAAATAATTATTCATGTGTGTCATTAACAGGCTCAAATACACTTAAGTTACATTCCTATCCAAATGCCTACCATTAACTTAAAATAATTTCTCCAATCATTTGGTCTCTGCTTGTAATAATATGCCAAAGCATGTGTGTCCTGTTTGGGGTAAAATGGCCAGCAAGCTGACACAGCCAAAATAGCAACCTCCATACACAGATGCACTTAATAATACAAAGTTAACCATTGAGATAAATGAGATAGTTCCTAAGTAATTTGACATACCACTGCCGAATGAGACCCATATTACCCCCCAAAAGTTCGTCCACCAGCCCGCTATAAAGCATTCGCTATGCTCAAATGTCTATGGTAATTACCCAGGGATGCATATTGGGTCCACATGACCTTTTATAAAATTGATGTTTAATAGAATTGCATCTACCACGAGTTGGGAGTTGGCATATGTTCTTAACCTGGACTCTAATCCAAATTTAGATGAGATTGTTTTTGGTATTTCTATCGTGAAGAGGAAGGTGGATATAAATTTAAGTTACTCAACTTGTATACATCACTTATATTTTCATTGTAAAAGAGGAGGGAATGTTAATTTTAATCAACGTATGCACATCATTTGTATTTTTATTGAAAAAAATGAAACTGGGTTTTAAAAATTTACTTTTTGGTGATGAATGTACAGAAGCAAATCTCCAATTTTTTTTTTTTTTTTTTTTTTTTTTTGGGGGGGGGGGGATCGTATGAAAGCAAATTATTCCCCGACGATACTTCTTCCAAAGCAACAATAACACGTAGTCGAGGAAATGTAGAAGAGAGCTGTGGCTGTTATTGCACAGCCACTGTAGGCATGTAGCCAGAGAGGTGGCGGAACGGTAGGTGCCCCTTGTAAAAATGTGAAAAAAAACTTGGAAAAATTGATAAAAGGCATAGAAAATTAAGAAACTGAAGGATGCACCCCTTGAAAATGGTGTCTGCCACTGCCCCCATCCCCATTCTGGTGGAATCCTGGCTATACGCACCTGCAATGGATGAGGGGAGGGTATGTTGGAGCCCAGCCTTTTTCTCTCCCAGGATCTTTTTATACATCCGCGTTCGTAGAGTCTTGCAACGCAAGCAATGCAATTTTACATTATTCTACCTCGCAGGCTAAAACTACATTATAGTTACCTCACATACAACCGATGGGCCAGCTGATTATTCATAAATTCTGTAACATCCCTTTTGACGATTCATTACATTATGAATACCCATCCATCCACCTTCCATGCTTATGCCAGACCTTCCCTCCCTGCTGATCCAAACTGCATTCATTATCCAAAAAGTCATTTACATTACAATTTACTCTGACATTTCCAATATATTCCCACTAGGAGAGTAATCCAACCGATTCTGTACATTTATAACAACTATGTGCTAGATTGTGGTGTGTAGTCTTCCATCACAGGCCCTGATTGACACTTTATGCCTCACGTAATCATTTTCTCTTGACAGAAGCCTTGCCCAGCTATTTACTTATCTGAGAAGTGTGATTAATATATTAAGGAGTGTTGATAGAAACTTGTAATCAATGGCAAGTCAATTGCAAATTGATATGTATATTTTATTTCGTGCATGGTTATGCATTTACAAGACATGCATCAAACAATAATTTTCATTAGACCGTCCAAATCAACTGCAACTTGCCATTTATTGCAAGTTTCTAGCAACACCCCTAAGTCTGTAACTCCAAACTCTGCATAATATGCGCATGCAAATTGGGAAACGAAGCCAATGGTCCGTTTTTGCAGGCTAGCTTTATGCACAGCATTCATACAGGTGTGCGGGGAGCGTTCGTTGGAATGTGTCTATGGGTTAATCGGTTTGGGATATTCGATACCCACTTGCTGGTCCCTAGATTAGATCCGGCCTATCTCTTCAATTCATTGACCTCAATCTTATGTTTTTTTCTGATAAGATATTGTATTGACTGATGCTAATTTTATGTGCTTTAGCTGTAGACCCCTGGGTCGTATTGTATATCATTTTCTTTCTCAATGGAATAGCGCTACCATTTTCTTATGCATGTATATACAGTAAACACGATATACCGTAAAACACTGCATACAAGCGCACCTGAATTTTAATCGTTTTGGTGATCTGAGCCTTCTTCTGCAGAGCGCCCACTCGCGATCGATTAGGAGAAAGCAAAATTATTATTCATGTGATAAGCTCTCCTCGAATGAACATAATGAATATTCATTAATGTGCTGAAAAGAAGGAAAAATTCGTTCTGGTAGATTTCGGAAACGCGTCACTATAGTCTGAAATAATTGTACAATAGATCAAAATAAAGGCGGGTTTAAAATAGATTCAAATTTCATGCAATTTCTATACATACAAAGGTTGGCCCGAGGCTTGCCCGACAATAGCAATAAGTAATACATGCAGAGTGAATTCAAAGTTTTGTAACTAATGTAACTAATCGATTGAAGGAATACTACGTAGCTTCTTGAGTCAAACCTGTCCATAAAGACCATCAGGGTAGGGAGTAACAGAAAAGGGGATCTTAAACAGCAGATGGTCTTTGTCGATAGCTTCCTTTCCACGTAAAATGTTTTCTTGGGAGTCATGAAAGATGGCCTTTAAGGACATGGTCGTTAAAGGCAGGTCTGACTGTCGTTGATCGTTTGCAAGAAACGTGCATAGTAAAGATTGATTCTTTCATTCAGGGGGGGGGGGACCACAGTGAAAGGTTGTGTGCTCTAGCTTGCAGACTACCTTTACAGTTCCTTTTAAAGTCCTATTACACTGGATAGAGGAGTATGCATTCCATTTTATTTGTTTACATATGAACAATCAAACTAAATTACAAAAAAAACACGTTCACCAGCTGGATTGCAATCGTTCACCAAACCATTATGTAAGAGACTTTTTGTTACATTGACCGATGAATGTTACCCAGTCACATGAATGGAAGTGGATAATAAGATTGGGCCATCAAGACAGGTGGTGGTATTTTATTCTGAATTAGATGCTGAAACCCTGAGATTTGGAATTAATTGTGAGAATGAGTTGGCGTTCTCATTGTTCCGAAATAGTTATTTAGCTCGCAACTGAATATGTAGTTTGAACATAGATAAGTTGAATAGCTTTACGACAATCCACTTTTATAAAGATACTTTCTCTTGTGAAAGCTTGTCCACCGGCTTGTGTGAGTCAAAGGAAAGGCTTTAAGTGATACAATGGAACCATAACATAGCAACACAAATACTTTTTAGTCAGGCCATTTATTATTTGATAAAAAAAACAATGGTCCCCTTTCCCATTTCAATAAATGTATATTAAAAAAGTATAAATATAGTCGATATGATGCATCATATGTTTTCATGATAGGTAATGGTTATAGGTCCCCCTAAGCACTTCCCAACAGGTATGTCGCGAATCAAGAGACCAGAGCCATGTTACATAACAAAGTTGCGATTAATCGCAGGTCAGAAAATTAAACGCAACTCAGTTTTCAACCAATCAGGACCACGTATTTAGGACTTTAATTTTTAGAATTGGGTTTCAACGCATCTTTTTATGCAACATGGCACA
>BQKZ01002373.1:22862-39123 GCA_036244855.1 Temnopleurus reevesii | reverse complement strand
GGTATAAAGATACTTTTCAGAAATAACCTGTAAATGCCATGTTTACAGTTGGTGTTCTCTAAAAATGAATGATGGAAATTATAAGAATTACAATTTTCAGATTTTTTGAAAAAACTAATAATATTTTATTGGTACACAATATTTATTCCTGTTACATTATGAGATCTATTCATTGAAATGGAATAAGACATTGAACATTTTCCAGTCTTTTCAGATTTGAATCCACAATGATTAAATGAATGTCACAGTGGTATTGTACTAAAACTTTGAAAGCTCATAGTGTATGAGGAGTTTTGAAATTGTGCTGCAATTGTTGTTCACAGTGGATATCTTATTATATATGTATTCAAAATAATCCTTTGAACATTGTAATAAGAAGTTCATTGTAAAGAAAATTGCAGCAGAGTTTTTAAATTCATGCATCGCTTATTAATTTATACCCCACATTGAAAACATTATTCTATAGCTCATAAAAAGTGACTACTCATTGACAACTCATATCAAAATATGATTTAAAAACATTTTGTGTTTAATAGTTCTGTCTCTTTCTGTCATGCACTCAGGGGCCTGTAACATAAAAGTGCAATTGAAATTACAATGAATATTAATTGTAAGTTTACGATTAATTTCAATTCATAGTATCTTTTTTATGTGTCAGGCTCCAGATTTGTTACCATATTTTCCAACATTTTAGGCCCATAATCATGGTGTCTGTGCAGTAGTTTACGGGTTAAGTGCAATTCTATTACATTTTCAATACATGTAGACCAAAGTGAAACTGGGTCTTCATTCCACTGGGTAAAGTCGTAATTTCCACCGCCAAATATAAATGGAAGGCATTAAGAGAAGAAAAGTAGTCCTATGGGTACATTTTTGTGATGTTCAACAAAATCCCCAGATTCTACATTATTCGATATGCCGCTTCTTGCTTTCTTGCGTTACACGTAGTCTAATTCACATGAGGGATTGGAAAATAAATAGCTCCAACCTAGATATACGTGGAGTACATGTATTTTGGGAAAGTGTATTAGGATAATGAGAATAATGCCTCTGGGAAAATATTAACAGTGGCCATAGCCGACCTTCATGGACAGAGACTTGAGCAAATATTTTGGTTGAAAAGGAGCAAAGAGATTTAGCCACTATGCATGGAATTGTAGTTCAGTGCTAAAGCAGATTTAACACTATGGCTGTATTCCGATAGCGAGATTTAATTTAACCCAATTCTAAGTCATTGTTATTTAGACCATTTCCTGGAGAATGAAGTGGATTATCGGAAAATAGATCCATTTGCCATGTATTTATCTGTGTAGACACAACAATCACAAGCCGTTTCCAATTTGAATCACATTACAAAGAAGCATTGAATTGGCATTTGACTTAATTTTACTGAAATAGATTTATATAGTTTTAGTGGCTTAGTCTGGAGTTCAGTTAAACCCTGCTATCGGAATGTGGGCCTGTATGAGCTTTTGTGTACTTCCTTAGGCAGAATCTTCAACCCAATTACAATGTACATCTGCCAAAACCATCTCCGATTCAGGCAAATTGGTTAATAAGTACCTTTTCAAGTTCGCTATGAATCATCACTTCTCAGTGAAGCTTCACTAAGTGCTCACTGGCCACTCTTCAAAAATCTTCAAAATAGTCCACATCTCCAAAGCTATAGACTCTATATAGCATGCCTTACAGGATAGGCCTATTCTCAGTCACGTGTGTGACCAAAAAAGCGACAATTTGTCGTATTGATTAGTCATTAACCAATCGACTACTGGAATAGGGTAACCCCTGCACGAAGTCTACTGGAATTAGAGAATTCAGAAGTTAATGGTTTATTAATTCCAAACCTCCTAGAGATAGAAATTGTAAAACACAGACAATATCTTTGGATTATATTTGAAAATATTTTTATGTGTTTCCACAATAGTTGAGTTCATCGTCAGGATTCAATGTAAATGTAAAGGGGTCACACTTGAATTTGTACCAAAATATGATTCTTTTGATTAGACTTCATTTATAAAATTTGTCATAATCTCATGATGATACAGAATTGCTTATTGGTATGTATTATTGATCTTTTATAGAAAAATGTTAATTACTGCACTTGTAGATTTGACATCATTTGTATCAAACAAACTGACTTAGAATGGCCCTAAAGAAAGTTTGCAAAACCACCGACATATTCAAAGGGAGGGATAGCTCATAGCAAACACAGAAAACCGTGACATTAAGTGAAATAAAGTCATTCCGAATCTCACCCGGCACAACTGAAGAATCTAATCTATATCTCGTTAGGAGGCGTATTGTATTTCTTCATGGCATTCCGCAATGACAAGTGTGCCAAGGACGCAAACAGATTTTTAAAAAAGGACGAGGAGGCAAGAGAAAGAAAGGGTTGAGATGAGCATGCATCATCTTGAGAAAGAATTAAAGATGGGGGGAAAAAGACGTGACGCAACAACGGTCGTAATCATTTTGGGTTTGGCGGCCTTGTTAGATGTCATCAGTATTTCCAAGTCATCACCACGCCGACAGATATCACGTTAGATAAAGCGACGATGGCCTACTAACCTAGGTCATTCCTGGAGCTGCTATGCCTTAGTCAGATATTTGCGTTTATTGGAAACGTCTTGGTGTAGTGGTTGCGACTCTTGCCTTTCAACCAGAAGGTTGTAGGTTTTGACTCCCATCCATGGCGTTAATATTCTTCAGCAGGAAACTTATCCATATTTTGCCGCACTCAACCCATGTGAGGTAAATGGGGACGGCAGAAATAAATTCTGTGTAATGCACGGCATCATAGTGGCTGCCGGATGCAGTATCCACACTATGGTTATGTGCACTATCATGCTAGCATCAGCCAAACATCTCCCCTGCATATCACTGTGAATTTATATTGAATTCCTTATGCATCTGGCATACGTTTGTAATGAATGTGAGTGTATGACTGAGTTTAGGAAAGAGTGTATGCTTGAGTGTCCTGCTTATGGTAATGTGCACAATCATGTAAGCATCAGCCAATCATCTCCCCTGCATATTGTTGTGCATAGGCAGTGTATTTAAAATTCCTTATGCATTGGGCATACGTTTATTATAAACGTAAATGTATGACTGCGTTTAGGAAATAGTGTATGCTGGAGTATCCAGATTATAGTAATGTGCACAATCATTTTAGCATCAGACAATCATCTCCCCCGTATATCACTGTGAGGAAGCACTGTATTTTTAATTCCTTATGCATTGGGTATACGTTTGTAATGAATGTGAATGTAGGACTGAGTTCAAGAAATAGTGTATGCTTGAGTGTACTGATTCTAGTTTATTGCACTATCTAGGATGCAGAAATAATATATTGAGGTCATTTGAAAGCAAATGAAAATGAGGAAGAGTTCATCAAGACGTCTCTTAACTAAGTGCATGGGCAGTTTTAGAAGCCTGTTGTGCTTTCAGTAGAAGACCTTTTTGGATTTGTGTCAATAGATTTTGTTGTATGAAAATTTCACTGAAAGAGCCCATAAAAATTTTGGTTGCAACCACCTCTCACAAACCGCAGAATATTTGTCATACTGATACTAAATATGTTGAGACACCTACTTTTGTAAATATTGACTTGTTAAATGAAATAGATCAAATCTAAAAAAATGTCACTGTCAAATTTTTTTTGCACCCTTTCATAATTTCTCATAGTTGATTATTGGACTACAACAATCCTTCAATTTTCGATTTAGAATAACTTACTTCTATGATTTGATTTTCCAATTGAATGCTTTTTTAAAGAAAAACATAGCTTTCTGAAAAAAAACCCAAAATGCATTTTAGATGGTATTTCAAATAGCAAGAGTTCCATTATATGAATTCACATTATAAATCATTTACATTGGAAAGTACAGGAGGTATCATGTGTAGTGTATAAATCACAAAAGCCCCTTGTAGAATACAAATACACAAGTATCATAGAGATTAATAGTATTGTACTAAAAAGTTTTGTTCGCCTCTGTTTAAATCAGGTTTCCCGGGAATGCATTTTATGAGTGAAAATAAATATTGAATTGAATTGAATTGAAATGTGATTTATCAAAATGATCTTGTTCAATGCAGTTGGTCCAATGTATTAAATGTGCATCCTATCCAAAAGGCAACATATCCAAAATGCTATAGTATACGGTAAGTGCAATGGACAGAATAGTTTGAGAGGTAAAAGATGAAAGGTAGATTCAACGAGACAGTAGCCAAGTTTAATGGATTAAGTTTCATCTTTCACTAGCAAATGCCATGAACTGATTCTAAGCACATAAATGGTAGCCATAAGATCATACCACTGCATAATAGTATGTTCAATTACCTCATTATCACCTTTAAATGTCTTGATTATGACACTCAAGGGAATGTATATCATTAATATCTTGTTATCAATTTTGAGTCTGGAAGATAATTTATGAATATGGCTAATGGGGACCTCATAGCCTTCATAATAGCTTATAATTGCCTACTTTATGGGGATATTACGTGGAAATAGCATAGTCTCTGTGGAGAAATGATCATAAGTCGGTTGCGGTAATTGAATAGGTCAATTTGAGGCTATCACGATGCTTTCAAAGTCTAAATGGGTAATGACTTAAGTGAACTTGGAATAATCAATTTTTTGTTGATGTTTAGGGGGAACTAAACCCTTGAATTATTGTGCCCTCAATAGTTGGAGAAAAGTAGAATAAACTGAAAATTTAGGCATGAATTGATGATTCATAAAAAGTTATGAATTTTCAAAGTATTTGTGATGTCCTGTGATGGAGGTCTTTGAGTTTGCAACTTTGACAAAATCTCTGAAATCATTGCAGACAGCTCTCCATTCACTCTGTACACAAAATTGAACATTTTCATAATTTTCCCCTTTGAAAATGACCAGAATCTTTGTTTTCCCCTTGATTTTATCATTTACTTGTCGAATCTGCGATAGTTTAAAAAATAATCATATTAGAACGTTATTCTTAATTAGATGTTATTCCACAAAATCTAAAACATATTAGGATACAAACCAACATTGATACAAAGTAAATTGGAGATGAAACATTCTCATCCTCTACACAATTAGCATGCATTACAATTGGATCCCTTTTTGGATTGCCACTATACTTTGCATACATGAAGTCAAAAGATATATAAAGATCATCACTCTTAGACTGGAATTTGCTGAAAATTGTAAAATGTAGGATTCATATTCTCATTATATCTAGGATTATTGGATGATTCATAATATTCATGGAATTATCAGATTATAATTTGATTATTTATATAATTCCAATGGCTCTCTGGAATAAGATCATGTTTCATAATTGCAATATGTTATCTCGTATTTGCCTTTTAGATTAGATATGGATATCCCTCAAAATGTACAAAGGAAGCTTCAAGGTTTCTGGAAAGTAGGAAATCGGATGTAAATCATATTTTCCAATCTGTCAATTCCCTCCTTACATGTAACAAAACTAGTACTTGTGTTGATAGTGTCACTTTGAGAATTTTTCTGTCAATTGAGAAAATGTTTATTTGGAAAACATCTGATATTCTTTGCCCACTTTTTACACTCATAACCCCATTTTCAGAAAATTGATATTTGCTATTCATATCTTCCGGCTTTCTCCTTAAAATATTCCAAGATTCTTTATACTTCACACCCTGCTCAATGATGACTTCAACATTGTTCTGTGAATAACACTGATTTGTAAATTGTTAAATGTTAGAAAGTTTAATGTTTTTCAAATACATATTTCTAGACACATCTTCACACCGATTTTTACTATTCACAACCCGCCCTGTCTATATTCTTGAAATATTTCAAGAATCTTTATACTCCATGGGCAACATGTTATGCTCAGTTCTACAAGCCATCCTACATGTACATTGTTCCGTTTGGAAATAAACCTAATGTTATGCAAACTACAATAGTATCAAGCGTAGACTGTTAAATATGAAAATGTTTAAGTCGTTCTAATGTATTTCTGAACACATCTCCAAACAGTTGATTGTTGCTATTTATACCCTCTGGCTTCCTTCTTGAAACATTTCAAGAGTCTCAATACTCAACATGCAACAGGTCTTCTGTTCAGCAAACTTCAACATTGTTATGTTTGCAGATAATTGAATGTGCTACAAACGATGGTAGCATTAAACATAGAGAATAATAACGAGACTCATTTATAAACTTTTAATCGTTAGAACGTTTGATGTCTCTCCAATGTATATCTCAAAACACTATCAGACAAATGATCTTTATTCAAACCCTCCTGGCTTTCTCCTCGATATGTTTCAAGAGTCTTCATACCCAACATGCAACAGGTTATTCTCAGTTCAACAAGCCCTTCAACGTTGATTCATTGGCAGACAATGCTTATACTAGTGTAGCAACAAACATAGTGAAAAGCTTTGAGACTAATCTGTAAACTGTTAAATGATAGTTTGTTTGAAAAGGGCGTCAATGTGCCGCTACTACTGCAGAGACATAGACAAATAATCAGTAGAAAGAATGTGGCTGGTTGGGGAAGGGTAGGATTATTAGCTGGATGGGGTAAATTGAAGAAGGACTATGCAATCTGGGGCCTGTAACATAAAAGATGCAATTCAACTTACGATAAATATCAATTGTAAGTCTATCTCAAAACGTGTACAATAAAGATATGATTAATTTTCAATTTATTGTATCTCCTTTATGTTACAGGAACTGGTATTAGCCTATATTTAAGCATAAAGATATCTTTGGATTTTGGACCAGTTTGACACTTTGGTGGGTTGTAATGTTTTTGAAAATGTAGCATTGGCAACAATCTTGAATAAATTCTATCTTTCATTACGTCACTGAGCGGAATTAATCACAAGCCTTTCAATGTTTGTATACTTTTCATTTGTGAATGTGCATCATACAGAGTGGAAATTTTTGTTATACCAAAAACAGTGAAATTCAAGAAAATGTCATCTTTTATCTATGACAGCAGTATTGTCTAACCTCCTTATGGAACTTTGCTGATGATTAACATATATTTCTTAGTATTACTATATCTTTGAGCAGTCAATTGAAATATATTTTACTTGATAGCTCCAAGTGAAAGTATTCAGGTATGGCTTTAAAGCAAATGATAATTAATCTAATGAATCATCATTAATGAAAGCTTGGTAATTAGTACTGACTTCCTTGGGAGTGTGGTACAACTGCTAATTATCATCAACTTCAAGGATTCAACAAAATAAATGACATCAATAACAAAAGTCGACATTGACACTACATTGTATGCTGCAGGTCCGATAAAGCACATTGTGAGCCTCTAGTTGTCATGTGCCTAAAAGCAACAATATTTTACATAGGGTGATACAAAGAAATTTATCGATTACTCTGAAACAACGTAACAGAGTTCTGCGTGCTTCTGCGATTTGATGAGACTGCCAAGATGAAGTGAAAATAAAAATCACAGCATAGGGGTGCAGTAATATAAATCATGACCTCTAAGATACGAAAGCAATGTCAATATTATCATTGCGATTGTTACATTGCTTTGTGAGCAAGATACATTACTGATTAATTGACAATAGAATAAAATTGAATTGAAACAATCCACCTGGATTGGGTCTGTTTGGGCAGACTACATTTATTATTTCTTCCCATACATCCAGTGTCCATTTCTGTTTTATAGCTCACAATAGACATATTAATTCCACTAAATGGATCCTTTATTGGAAAATAAAAACAAATAATGTAATTATGAGGAATATTTGATGTTCATATAATGATGAGGTCATCAATTGTTAATTTTTGATGAGAATATTCGGAAAAAGAAGCTCAAACAACCTTTTTGTTCTTGATTATCCTCCATTAGTAATAATTCCCATACATTTGCAAAGTTTGCCATTTAAAATTTATCAACAGTCTCCATTAACATTCAATATTTTCAAGCAATGGCATATGTAATTGGATTACTTCAAGTTGGATAGATATAGGGAAACTCCCCTTTGATTTCAAGTTTGAATGGCAGCGAAGTTTTATTATGTCGCAAATGCCGTCAATTGTGTAAGTGTGAATTTTTTACCTCATTTACTTGTGAACAATAGGATATACTTGAAACTCCCCTTTGATTTCAAGTTTGAATGGCAGCCAAATTTTATTATGTCGCAAATGCCGTCAATTGTATAATTGTGAATTATTTTACCTCATTTACTTGTGAACAATAGTATATACTTGAAGCGGGTGGCCTTATGTACTTAGTTTATAAGAAAAAATGTATTGCTTAATGAGTTAAAAAGGATCTGCTAGAACAATAAAAGAATTTGTATGAGTCTAAAGAGTTTGAATGTTTGTTAATGCATGATGTTATAAAGAAAATCTCATTTGAATGTATGTCCTTATTGATATTTCACTTGCGTTCTTGAATAATAAAATCTTTTTTTCACCAATCAAAAGAATAAAATAGAAAAAATTGCAGTGAGATTCCATTGGAAGACCTCTGCAATCTGGATAAGGAAAAGCCGGATAAGAGAATTGCAATGATTTTCAATTTCTATTTTATTTTTCCTGTTTCTCTCTTTCCATTTGGTATCACTCTTCATATCTCCCCCTCTTTCTATTTTCTGTTATCCCTTCTCTTCACGTCGTTCTGTCAGTTTAGTTCATGTTTACATTCAATCTCAAAGTGGCACATTCTTAATTTGCAATTCTCATATACATATTTACAAAGACAGACATAAACAAGATATGCTGATTCATTTTTCTTATACCAAAGGTATAAAATGTAAAATGCAAATCTTATGCACCTTTAAAAACAAACTAGTTAAAAATGACTAGAAAATAGTCAGCTGGGAGCCAACCGTAATTCTAGTCAAAATTGACTATATATCTTGTTGGGTTTGACTGAGTTTTAGTCATTTCTGACTGGAAATTAGTAGAATAATGCCTTGTACACGAGTTGGCTCCCAATTGGCTACACGTATAGTTATTTTAGCTAGATCGTTTTAGGAGTGTATGCATTGTATTGTTTTGTGATAATGGCTGGCTTTTTAAAGATCCTCCCTCTTACTATTTTCTGTTCTCCTTTCTCTTCACCTCGTTCTGTCAGTTAAGTTCATGTTTACATTCAATCTCAAAGCGGAACATCCCTAATTCGCAATTCTCAAAACACCATCTGTACCGCTCAAGGCATGCGCAGATGTCTAATTTACATTTTTAGACATTTCCCCGGAATGTTCATATATTGACATTTTGAAAATGAAATGGAATGCTACAATACAAGACGGCATCAACCGTATTTTTCCTATTAAGAACACAATTTAGCCCCTATGGAGTGAATTCAAATGCAATATGTTTAGATATGAAATTATTTTGTAGATTTTTTAGGAATATAGTTTTGAAAGGGAATTCAGTAAATTTTCCTATTGTTTGTGCACTTTGTATTTGTTTCATGGGTTTTTGGTGTATAAACTACATATGTGACTCGCCAGATCAAAATGAGACACAAGTCGCAAGTCATCGAACCGAGAAAATTGAGGTTTTAGTCATGAAGGTCGAAAAATATGAAATTTTTAATTTTTATCGTGTTATGTCCATACACTATTCATCTATCATGTGTCAAAATTTCAAACCAAAATTCCAACGGAAAGAGTGTTAAAATTCGTTTTTTTAAGGGCAGTTTTTTTTGGTGCCTTCAGATATGATGGGTTTGATTTTGCTGCGTTCGGAGGTCATCGGCATTCGCTCCGCCCCTTAATGACCGCGCAACGCTCATTGGCTGCCGGATCAGGGAACGAAGGCTCATGAATATTCATGTTTTAACGATCTGTGTGGGTTCCGGCTTGAGCTCACGCGATCGTAAAGGACTCACGATCTAGCATGACTTTTGTTTTAGTTATTATACAAGAAAGAAATTTCTCGGAACTCGGGCGATATTGCGCTTTTTTTTTATATAGGATATATATATAAATGTGTATTATATTTATCTTCCTTTTGCTGGCAGTTTTGTACTTGACTTTTAATGAATGCTAATCACTTAGTTATTTCGCGCTCGTAGAAAGGCTGTTGTCTTTTGTATGGCGTGTAAATTGATCTGCGCTGCATGCAAAGTCAAGCTTATTAGTTTTTTGTGTGCTTCTTTGAGATAATTATTGAGAATTCATAAAAGGGGAAAAATAAACATATCAAACGATGCACTATACGATCACTTGCGCGTGTCCGTTTTTTTTTTAATGGCGCAGCCAACAACTTATGAAGAAACATTTGCAATTGCCTACACAGAAAACAAGACCATATGAAANTGCTGATATGATGTAAAATATAAATTGTGTTTGTGTTTGCATATGCGACAGCCATGTAGAATTTCAATAGACAGTTGATATAAAGTAAAGATAAAAAATCATTTCCCTTTTGACAGCTAGCAGTTTATGCTCTTATGCACAGATGGGGAGTGAACGAGACGGTATGAAATGTGAATCGTGTTTGCCTACATATGTGACCGGCTTGTAGAAATCTGAAAAACAGTTCAAAAGTTAAAAAGATATATATATATTATGTCCCTTTTCAAAGCTAGAGGTGAATACTCATGTGTCTTTATGTGCGTATGTCTCTGGTTTGTCATATTAATGGGTTGAATTATATCATCAGGTGATAAGTAGATCTCCTGAAAAAGATTGAAAATTGGCGTAGATAATCAAACAGGGTTAAGAAACGCCCACTAAATTTCAACAACAATGATTAAAAATCATGTTCCATTTTCCAAGCTGGAGGTTAATACTCTAGATAGACGAGTGCTAAGACGGCGTTGAATATGAATTGCGCTTTTGTTTATATGTGGCTCGTTTGTAGTACTAATAATCCAAATTTTATCATCAGGTGATGATAAATAGATAGCAAAAGCAGATAAAAAAATCATGTTCTATTTTCAAGCTAGAGGTGAAAGGTTAATACTCTTTTGCGTAGATGGGATGTGCTGAAACGATATTAAACATGAAGTGTGTTTGCCCCCGTATGTTGCTATCCCATAGAAATGTGAATGACAGTTCATCAGATTAAAAAATATATATATTAAGTCCCTTTTCAAACCTAGAGGTGAAGACTCTTTGTTTTTGTGTGCATCTATGGCAGGTTTGTAGTACGAATGGGTTGAATTATATCATCAGGTGAGAAGAAGATCTCATAAAGCAGATTGAAAATCGACGAAGATAATCCAACGGAATTGGGAAACGCCCACCAAATTTCAACAACAACAACAACAACAACAACAACAACAACAACAACAATTAAAATCAGGTTCCATTATGTCCATTTTCAAACCTAGAGGTGGAGACTCTTTGTTTTTGTGTGCATCTATGGCAGGTTAGTAGTACGAATGGATTGAATTATATCATCAGGTGAGAAGAAGATCTCATAAAGCAGATTGAAGATTCAGAAATAAACACCAAGTTTCAACAACAACAATGATTAAAAATCATGTTCCATTTTGAAAGCTAGAGGTTAATACTCTTTTTCGCAGATGGGATGTGTTGAGATGCTATTAAATATGAATCGTGTTTGCCTACGTATGTGGCCGGCTCATTGAAATGGGATGGACTCCAGGTTGACACCATTCGCGATGCCTCTTGGGCCTGGCTAGATCTCGATATCTCATGCTGTTAAGAAAATTACATCTCACCAAGTCATTCGGATGTAAACTCCAGATAGTGCTGATGACCCCTTTCTGGTGTGCCAATTTTTTTTTTTTGCTTACACCCCCTCCCACCCATCCTTATATTCTCTATCCCACCCTTTTAAAAGGTCATAACAGTCTAGCACATATCCATTTAGTATTCTGTAAAACTAGGTTCACTCTTTGCAGATTTAGATTCACGCAGAGATGCCAACTGTTCCGGAATATGCATTAGTTAATAATTATAATAATAATGGATCCTGGACAGTGAACTTTTTTACCCTCATTAGATGCTAATTATGCTCAAATCAAATATATAAAGCAATGAAAGTCAAAAGTCAAAAGACACCCTTAAATAAATAAGTATCAAATTTCATGGCTTTTGTTACAAGTGAATGGATTGATTATTATTGTCATGTATGCTGTCACTTTTGTTACGTTATTCACATCTTAATTTTGACATCATGTATATCCAAGAAAGGTTGGCATCTCAGGTCACAAGTTATGCAGAGATGCAGTTTGGTAATAAATTGCATAACGAAAAGAACACAATATGAAGTATTTCCACAAAATAAAGTGGGTCTTGGACAATAGAGCGGAATGCCATGTATTGAACCGTGCGGACACAACAATGACAAGCCCGTTCTGATTGTGACACCTGTCTTTTTGCAAAGTCCTTTTCTGAAGTTTTACGAACATTAACATTTTCTGAAAATGTTGATTAAAACATATGCTGGAAATTAATTTCCTACAAATAACATAATTTAGTAATTGCTTCATAGCAGTTCGAATGCTGACAATTTAAACAATACATTGGACATGCATAAAAGAGTTAGGAAATTCATATTGTTAACATGCAGTATGACTGATGCATGTACTACTGAGCTAAAATGTACAGTTATGTTATCAAAGGGAGGGGGGTAGCACTTTTCTCCCCCACCCCCCTCCCTCTCCATACCCTCCACCCTAGTGTACACATCACCTTCTTCCTTAGCCAAGTGGTGTCCCATAGCCTGCAGATCTAAAAGCTCCCATGGAGCTCAAACGACAAATCAATTATAATCGGTCTGTCAGACGAGAAACCATTGGACTCAGATATTTTGTATCAATAAATTAATTTGCACATTGGTACATCATATGTGATGTAATTCTATTCAGTGGTATTTTTAGAAGAAAGAGAAGAGCTAATAGCTATTTAGCCATTTTGCCTAATTTACCGACCATTGAAATATTCACTAAATATTGACATTTTTAGTTAGCTTTGACATTTTGTGCATTCAATCAGCTATTCTATGTAGATCATGCAAGTTACCTTAGCGTAATTGCAGATTCAAATATTGATTTAAAAACAATTCTCTTGTTATTGATTCCACTTCAAATTATTATGAAATATAAATCGTTGTTGTAAAATCCATATATTCTTTTCCCTATAGATATGAAAGTTTATATAGTGACACTTATGATAATTGCACAAAATGGCTGTTATGCAATCATGTTAATTATTCTAGTGAATGATTATGCTTTACTTTTATTATGTGAGTGTTACTCATATATTCAATTTTTATGTATTTGAAACAAAAAGTGTTTTATATTTTTTAAGAATATTTAGATATGAAAAACAAAGTAGTGGTAAATGCTATCTTTAGTAGATGTAAACTTACTGCAGTTCGGAACTCTCAGCCATACTACCCCTGCTTTAATAGCAATAGCAACTATGAGACCCCTTTAATTTCATTTCAATCCCTGACAATGTTAGCCATTACCTTGAAACAAGAGGAACAAATGGCTTCATCGATTACCTTACATTGATTATCATTCTACTCGCAAGCTGACGAGAATAATAACAAAAGAAAAAAGGTCCTTGGATAGATAGATTGTCTGTTTTCTCTTCTACTGTACTTCTTTTTCTTTTACATAATTTTACAGAACCCCCTTGCCATGATATATACTATTTTTCCTTCACCCACTTGTTGACGCTAAAAGCATAGCTACCCTCAATCTAATTGCCAACAAAATTACGCCATGTTAGCTATACACCATGTATACTATGACAGATAGCTGCAGCAGAAAAATACCCAGGCAAGGAGATGCACCCACTTATTACCGAAAACGATACATGGTTAACTGCGTCCAGAACACTCCATTGTGAGCTCTATCACTCTACGTGAAATAGCTAAAGAAGTGACATTATACTATCTTTAGAAGATGTGAACATACATAAGTTTGGATCTTAAATCCTTCTAACCCTCACCTTTTTAACTAAGAATATCTGAAAGTATGACAAAATAGGATACACATTTTTATGTAAAAGAAGAGGAGAATAAATCAGTGCTCAGAAAGTATGTGGGTTTGGGCCAGTGAAACAATTTATGAAGCTTCCTGGATGAATCAATAAATCTCATTCCGATTCTTGATAATGTTAGCCATTATGTGTAAATGAGAGATAAAGTGGGCTTCATCAATTACCTGACATTGAAAACCATTCAGCTAGCAAGCTGACAAACACAAAGAAAATAGGTCCTCAATTATAGACTGTCTGTTTTTTTCTATTGTTTTATATTCTTTTACTCAATTTTACTGAACCCCCATGCCATGACACGTATTATATTTTCTTTAACCACTTTTTGATTTAAAAGCATAGCTATACCCTCAATCTAATTGCCAACCAAATTACGCCATGTTAGCTATACACCATGTATACTATGACGAAGAGCTACAGCAGAAAAATACCAAACCAAGGAGATGCACCCACTTATTCCAGAAAACGATACATGGTTAACTGCGTCGAAAACACTCCATCGCGAGCTCTATCACTCTACTTGAAACTCTACCCGAATGTTGAACTGCAACCAACATCCAATTTGCCATATTCCCGCTGGGCAGTTTAAAAAAAAATGTAACCACCGCGAGCCCATGATATGTTCCACCATTGGGCTCAGTTACATGTTGGTGTAAATAACGATCGCATCTCTAGTTGTAATTCAAGTTTCAAGTCTATTTGTCTTTCTTCATCATGTGATGCAATATTATGCATATGTACAATGTACGGGAGATTATTGACAAGGTACAAATGTGTATGAGACAAAAAATAAGAAAGAGAAGGAGACCTTTAGCGAAACCTTTGCTTGGATATATATAAAGATCAGAATTTGCAGAATTTTGTAAGGGAAAAGAATGCAAAACTGTAACATACTTGTACGTGAAGCACAAGCTAAATGAATGCTGCTAGAATCTAGCATATATTCATTTTTGCACTTAAGTTTAGTTCACACTTAGAATTGGAAATTTAAGGTTTCAGAAACTACAACAATATGGAAGCTTATGAGTGCAAAGCAAAGGGTGAGTTTGCACAAGTCACTTTCTCACCTTCTCTTGTTAAACGAGGCACCAAGGTGAGTTTGTACAAGTTGCCTTCTTGCCTCTCAGTCAAATCAAGTGTCTCAGTGAGTTGAACAACTCACCTGTGTGCTTCATGTACAAGCCTCCATAGGACTTTCATGGTTGTTTTTAACATTCAGGTTTCGGCTCTTAAGTGTGAATGCTACCATTAAGACCTTAAAATAGATTGAATTTACACCAAGCATATGCTGTTTTCTTTGGATGCAAATGTGTAACCAATCGCATGTAAGCATCATGTTACCTACTGCATGCTGTATATATACTCCCACTGAACATTGATTGCTGAGTCTGTGTGTGCCCTTTGATTAAAGTCAAATTAAATGTGAGCGAGGATGAGAAAGAAAGCTTTTAGGTATATAGACTGCATTGTGTAAATGTAAAGTGATATAGATAGATGTTTGGGGATGTTCAGAAGAATACATCTACCTGTAGGGGTACGATGAAAATGATCGTGTACAGTTGGAGCAATTGAGTATAGTGTAGAGATTCATTAGGAGCCTGTCTTAAAGGGGACTCTACCTCATATGTCAGTGAATTAAGTTACGGGAAAATGTAAACCACGGAAATGGGAGCAAAACCAGATTTGTTCCCAGATGTTTTCATCTTCTATGTATTGTTTAACACAAATGCAAAAATTCAAGCATAATTAAAAAAAACTTCTTCAGTGCATGCAGAAATTGAAGTTTATATTTTCCAAGAATTCATCACATTCAGGATTGTATTTCATAAAGCTGCTCAAAAAGGTATGCACGATTGGTGACACATTCTCTAATGCTATTCCAGCAGCATATGGGATATTAAGTACAAGAAAGGGTTACTAATACCAGTTGTGCAAAGAATCATGCATACCGCTATGAACAGCCTTATGAAACAAAAAATCATGTGTAAGAAATTTAATTTGAACAACATTTTTGTAATTCATGGTCCAAATCTTCAGCCAAGGAATGTGAAAAATCTTTGGAGAAATGTATATCTTTCTCAAATTCAGTTAGGGCATAATGCAAGTGCACTCATGCCCCGTTTGACAAACATGAATTTGAACTTTGCCCCTTGATAAAAATGAATTTGAACTTCAATTTTTCATGCACCCAATATGAAATTTTTATAAAAAATGAATTTGAACTTCAATTTTTCATGCACCCAATATGAAATTTTGATAAAAATGAATTTGAACTTCAATTTTTCATGCACCCAGTATGAAATTTTGATAA
>BQKZ01002373.1:0-22522 GCA_036244855.1 Temnopleurus reevesii | reverse complement strand
TGACTGTAACCTTAGTGATCTTCAGAGTGAATTCATTAGATGGATTGGTAGTACAGCTATGAACATTGGACAGAATGAGGCCCTCCAAGGTTGCAGAGGATTTGCACAATTTCACATGAAATTAAATTGAATCGAGAGCAAGTCATATATGAGAATGAGAATGTCATTGCACAAGGGAGTGCAATTCATTCGTGGCAATAAATAGCACAGTGCAATTTATTGGTGACAATGAAATATTGGGCATGATTATTCTATGATACGCTGTTGCTGATATTGGGGTGTGTATAATGTGATTCTTTTGTCCTAAAGATTAATGAAATCCTCAGGAATTTACCTCTTTTAGATGAATTCCATTTTCATTTTGTCTCTGTTGGATATGCTCTGGACAATATGTATGTGTAGATTTAGATAAACTCATCATTCATCATAATATTATCCATTCAGAATTTTTTTAGATAACGTGACATAAAGATAATATTTATTTTAGAACTAGATAAAATCTATTTCCGTAAAATTAATTGGTGTTTAAAATTAAGTCAAACACCAATTCAATGGTCCTTTGTTTTGCTCTTGAAGTTGGGACCAGCTTGTGATTGCGATGTCCGCACAGTTCAATACATGATGTACGGATCTATTGTCCCATAGTCCACTTTATTTTACGGAAACAGATTTTATCGTATTTCAAGTTTGATTAAATCTATAGCATTGTTTCTGCAGGAGAAGCTGCATAGAATTTCCAATATCATTTCTGATTAAGGGCTCTGTATAACAAGATATTGAAGTCAACATCGTGTGCAATCTTAGCCGGCGATATACGTATTGCACGAATTACATCATGAATTGTGCACCTGGCGTTGTTATCTTTAATTCATTCACGGTATCAGTGATGTATCGCTGCCTTTCTCACCCTTAAGTTTGAGAGCAAGCCTGCGGAGGGAAGCGCGGATCGATTTCAGGAGTCCTTTGGTCGGCTGGTCTATAAAAATACATTCTCTACAGTGAATGATGAGTTGTTTTATCATAGTATCGATCAGGATGGTTGAGTCAAAGTCGGGTGGGAAATAAAGAGGTCAGGAAGATAATTAGGTACTGGTTTGTGTCAGGGCGAGGAGAGGTTGAGAGAAATGGAAAGGGATTACAAAAGGGGATTGGATAAGAGAAAACTAATGAGAATATTTCTCATGGATATTATGTCTCATGTACGCAGTATATCTAGCTGTTTCAAATGTCCTCCTAGCCAGATTTTCTATTACATAGAGTTATTATCAACATGATATGCAAGAGTATTTCAAAACATAGTGAATGGGGACATAAAAATGATAAAGAACAAAATGCAGGCTTGATGAATCCTTTCTTTTTTTTTTGGGGGGGGGAGGTTAATTGTGCTTCAGCCTAGAGTGATCTTGGCTTATCAGGTTGATTTATTTTTTATGGACATTGCTGTGAGATGAACCGTTTCATTTCCAAAAGTTTGTGTGATAAAAGTATTGATGGGGATGATTGAAATATATCAATCATTGTTGAATAGTTTTGCTATAAAATTCAAAGGCAAATAAAGAGCAATAGAGAAAAAAGAAAGAAAAATGCTGAGATTGAAATGAAGAGAAATCATATACAAAGAAAAATGGAAGAGGAAGACAAGAGGAAAAAAATTGCTTCTATTTTTAAGTGCATGCATAAATCCCACTCCTGACATAATAAAAGGTACATTTACCTGTCTACGACCTCTGTACACCTGTATAATGATGTGCGTGTTGCTCGTTTCTGACATATTGTCAAGATAAGATGACAACGCATCTCCCACAGTACTGGGCGGCAAGTCGATTATGCATCTGTTTGTGTGACAGTGAAGTATGGCTTTTACAATGGCATTTACTTGCCAGCTGGAAAGCAATGCATGTGTTTTGCAAAAGAATGGGGTGGGTTTTGTTGTTGCGGCTCTGTATGATGGTTGGGGTACGATGACGGAAGCAGTTATATTAGCTATCATCCTTGTTTGAATCTTCCATTGCTCTATTTTTCTATACACTTTTTCTTGAAAATTTTAAAGGTTATTTACATTTGTTCCGGGGCATGTGCCCCTTCTGCCACCTTCTGGCTATGCGCCTGAATACCACAAGTAATACTAATGTAAATAAAGATCAAAATGATCAATGGCTTTTCTTTTGTGAAAAAAAATCTCAAAAGATAATCGGTCAAAATATTTATCCAGAGTAAGTGAGTTTTTAAAAAGGCTGAAACTCTAGTGTGATTAGAGTGATTTTAAAGTTTTTCTTTTATAGTGGCTTTAGAGATCACTTTAATACTGTATACTCACATTCATGTACATACAGACACTGTAAAAACATAAAAATAATGATACACTAAAATGTCAAACTGGTCCCAAATTGCAAAAGAAATGTCTGCCTGTAAAAATATTGGCTCATACAGTATTATAAGGGCTCATGGATGTCAACAAAAAGTGAAAACATCCTAATACACTCTAATTTCACTCATTAATTTTAAGGATAATATATATCAGAAAGTATATTATATTGCATCAGTAAAAATAGTCCACAGTATATGGGTTAATCAACTATCCTCTATCTAATGGTGTCCTGTTTCATGGTCATTTGGAGGCTCCCTTTGAGGGGCAGGTTGCCGAAGACAAGAAAATCGGGTCAGAGATTACTATCCTCATTGATAGAAGCGTTACCCAGTACACAGCATCTATCATGTCTGTAATCGATGGAGAGCTTTACACATTCTAATCGTGGTTGGTCGACCGTCGGGTGAAATGGAAGACGACCTCTCGGCAGCATCTTAGGGTTATTGACTTAAGTAGGCAGTGACGATGGCTGGCGTATGTGTTGTAAGCCTTGTTGGCTGCAAGGGGCAAATAGTGCTATGAGATATGTGTTATGTGTCGGTCGACTCTTGTTCGAAGCGAAGAAATGCATGTTTGATATCACTTGTTGCCTTTACATACAGTTTCAGACATGGAAAATAAAGGGTAACAATGTAGACATGATTCATCAGAAATCGATGTACTTACAATGTGTCCAAGTGCCATGTGCAGGATGTTATACAGGTCTATTGGTCTAGTGGTTTTGTCCTTGGACTTCAATCTGAGGGTCCCAGGTTTGATTCCCATCGGCACTAATGTCCTTTGACAAGAAATCTGTCCACATTAGTCACTCTCACCTCGATGCCAGTTAGGTATTGGTAGGAAACAACCGCCTTGTGGTTGGTTTAGGCGACTTGCTATGAATCCAATGACCGGGTGATATTAATGTGAGAGTTTTGATTAGTTTCAATAAAAACTTGTAATTCGCTATATAAAAACCGCATATCATTATTATTACCTTTTTTTTCTAGGTGTGTAGCATCAGGTGACCTTGTAAATGCCATGTCCCTGGTTTTGCCATCAATCTCTGTTTCATCATTTTCCGCCGGAACAGCTCTAAGTGATGAGATTGCTTCGACCGAATTAGCTATATTTTATATCAATTCTCAACAATGTCAGCCACTGCCTTTAAGATTATTTTTTGCACATTCTAGCGGAATAATTAAATACAGACAATTTTTTAAACCCTCTAAGAATTTTTTTTCTAAGTGTGTAGCAGCAAGTGACCTTGTGAACGCCATGTCCCTGTGTTTGCTGAATCGATTAAATTTTATTTCAATTCCCAGCAATGTTAGCCATTGCCTTTAAGATTTTTTTCACATTTAGGGGAATGTTTAAAGCCTGACAATTGTTTAAACCCCTTTGAGAACCTTTTCCTTCTAAGTTTGTATCAGCAGCTGACCTTGTTCCTGGGTTTGCCATCAATCTCTGTTTCATCATTTTCTGCCGGAAGAGCGCTAAGTGATGAGCATTGCATCAACTGAATCAGCTTATTTTCATTTCAATTCCCAACAATGTTATCCGCTGCCTTTAAGATGATTTTTTTTCATTTTAGCAGAATATTTAAAAACTGACAATTTTTTAAACCCTCTAAGAAACCTTTTCTCCTAAGTGTGGAGCAGCAGTTGACCTTGTGAACGCCATGTCCCTGTGTTTGCTGAATCGATTAAATCTTATTTCAATTCCCAGCAACGTTAGCCAATGCCTTTAAGATTATTTTTTCACATTTAGGGGAATGTTTAAAGACTAACAATTTTTAAACCCTCTAATAAACCTTTCTTCCAAGTGTGCAGCAGCAGCTGACATTGTGAACGCTATGTGCCTGTGTTGCCATCAATCTCTGTTGCATCATTTTCCAGCTAGAAGAGTTCTAAGTAATGAGCATTGCATCAACTGAATCAGCTTATTTTCATTTCAATTCTCAACAATCTTATCCGCTGCCTTTTTGATGATTTTTTCTCATTTGAGCGGAATATTTAAAGACTGACAATTTAAGGCTATGTAGCAGCAGCTGACCTTGTTCCTGGGTTTGCCATCAATCTCTGTTTCATCATTTTCCGCCGGAAGAGCGCTAAGTGATGAGCATTTTCAAGCTGGCTCCTGGAAAACTGGGTGATTTTAGGCTGATTGCAAGCAGTCTGGATGCAGATGTTGTAATGGATAATTTGAAAATGGAGATGAATGTTTCCTGTGTGGCGTTAGCTTTGCATTGATAATGGTGTGGGAGGTGCATAGGATCACTGATCCATTGAATGCATTGTAGATGATATACATGAACATTTGTTGCTTTCTGGAGAATACAACATATGTTTAACAAAAATGAACCCAACAAGAACTTATCATCATAATCATTGTATAATATTCAGCTTTTTCAGCTGCCACATTGCTTCATTTTCAAAAGTCTATATTGTTACATTGATATAAGTTGCTTGTCTCCTTAAACATATCTCGACACATTATTGACCAAATCATGCCAAATTTATAAAAAATTCATAAAAATCATTTATTGGTAAACTTTTAACGAATGTGAGCAAATCCCACCACAACATGGACATATTTTTACAAATAGTTGCAAACATGAGCAATTTCCAATATAAGTGAGACATATACTTCAACCAATGTGGACGGAATGTTGCCCAGTGTTGGATAAACTTTTTAAAAACATTCCTACCATATTGCAAGCAAACTTTTTAAAAACATTCCAAGACCGTACCATATTGCAAGCGATTTTTTTAAAACATTCCAAGACCGTACCTTATTGCAAGCGCAGTTTGAGAAGGCAAAAGTTCATCTACTCTTTCCCCCATATTCTGCCTCCATACAAAATGAAAATTAGTGAGAAAATGAGCCCCAAATTTGGCAGCTAATGCAAGATTGGTGGCTCCTTTTCTATCACCCAGACCACTGATTAGATCAGTGTTCAAAATTTCCGCCATCTTGTTTGCCACAAGCAAATGAGAGTCTGGAGTCGGGACTGACTCAAACATTGCCATGATGTTGCTGTCCCTACGATCTGGGCTGTGTTTCACCAAGCTACAAAGGACTTTAAGAAAGACTTTACGCACGACTGGTATCAGTTCTTGTGCTGAATGATCAAGAATCTAAAGTACTCCAGTCTTTCTTAAAGTTGTGCGAAATTTGAGAATGATTTGGTGAAACACCGCCCCGGTTGAGGCTCCACCAGTCTTGCCAATCAGAAATATTTAGATTTCAATCAAATCATGTCTTCTGGCCATTTGTGTAACTTTTTAGAAGGCATTGCTAGAATGTTTGCAAGAATTGTCTAGTTGCCATTCGTTCATGGATTTGTATGGTTACAGGTAGTGCATATTAGCACTTTGGAGTGCCTCTTAAATATTTTGAATAAACCTCTTGATACAAAGAGCACAACAAAGTATTAAAACAGACTTTAAACTAAACCTTTCTTGTTTTAAATGCCAAAATTTTAAGAATACTTCTGTTTATTTAAAAAAAGATATTGTATGAAAATATTTGTACATCTTATAACTTCTTGAATAATAATAATCAAGTTAAGGTTATGTATGGGAAAAACCCATTAAAATCTTTGCCAAACAATACATTTTCCTGTTGTTGTTTTTTTTTGGGGGGGGGGAGAAAGTGAGGTGAAGATTTGTCAATATCAAGCTCTGGTAGACCATTTAATCTGCTTCATACAATTTACAGCATTTCTTCTGAAATCAGAGTTATATACAATTAATGTTGATCCTCAGCATTATGTGTGGAATGTTGATGTCACATGTTGGACATTTCCAATCTTGGAATTTACAATTAAGGTGCCAAGTACACATGAATGATTAATGTATGATAATGCAATGAATACTGACTTGAACATCTCACCCTGCAATGTGTTTGAATATTGAAAATTCACACATGATATGTAGCCTGGCACTTTCACACAGTGTGTTCATATGTGGGGTATAATTCTCTAAAGCCCCGGTCACATTAGATACATAGGACCCCGGAAGCAACACGATTCACCCCGACTCGTTGTTCTGAGGCAGTTAACTGTGAATAAACAAATAGTCTGGGTGAATCGTGTTGCTTCCGGGGCCCTATGTGACCAGGGCTTAAATAAGAGCTATTTAAACTCCAATATGACAATGTGTTCTACTTATCATCACCTTGTGTCATCACACAACCATTTCCCACTATCAGAGCACATGCAAGAGCCATGCCATTCACCACTGCCAGTTCCCTCTTGGTACAAGGTTGTAATTTTGTATTGCAGCTCAGAAGATGAGGCATAGTCAGACTGCCCTGCCCATACTCACACTCACTCTGCAGAGCTATCAGTGTACCCCCACTTCAGTATGTTTGCCTTCACTATGCTAACCCCTACTTCAGAATGTTGTTCAACTGTATAGCCATGCTTGAGGAGGACATAGGTACTTTTTGGAGTATCTCCATACCAAAGATATTTCCCACCAAATTAATGATCCATTAATATCCTACCTTATTATTAGAACAGTCACAATTGTTGATATTTTATCTTTACTAGGCATGGCGATGCTATCAAGCATAATCCTGAAAAAAAATGTGTGTGGACGCACTTTTGGAAGGAATGAGCAGATAGCCTTAGTGTGCCCAGTAACACATCATAAGTGTTTGCCTGGCAAATATGGTCGCCATAGTAATTTGTCAACCAGGAGCCTCTCCTTAATCATTATTTTAAAGGAAAGGGCAATGTTGCCAAGGACATTTGGGGAAGAAGGGGAAAGATGACGTTATAACAACTTACAGAATGTCTTATAACATTTAGTGGGTATGAGAAATGATGGAATGAGTTGACGGGATGAGAATTTATTTTAGAAATTTTATATCAACCCTGACAAGTTGATTTGGGTTTTCAATTCAATTGTCAGATTTTGTTTATTTTTGTTTATTCTTGTATTTCATGAGATGAAAGGATAAAGGAACTGAAATTGTTTTTTTTTTAACATTATATTTGACACTTTTAAGAACAATGATATTGTGCTTTAAATCTAATCTGTAAACTTTAATGGCCACCTAGTTCTTTTTTTTACTCAGTACATTGTCTACTCTACATTACCAAAAGAAAGGAACATACCCAAACAATCAATTTGTTGCTGCTTTTAATGACCATTAATCACGATCTTGACCAGATATAAATGAAGGTCTTTATATAAAATTACTGTGTATCATAGGCCCGACATATTTGAATTTTCAAATACGATTTCTATGTTCAAGTAACTCTGCCAGAGTTGAATCTCTTAGAACCATAAAATCTATTCAACTTCAGAAAAATTTGACTTTGAACAGGCAAAATCACAGGTTTTAGATGATTTATTTTAAAAAAATCACATCGACTTAGGCAATTATTTGACTTAGACAAGTTGGACATGGGAAGAGTTGACTTGGGATGGTTTAAAAAACAATAAGTTTGTTTGGTATGCATTGGATACACACATGGTAACATCAGCTAAGTATCTCCCCTGCAATTCTGTGCTTTGGAAGTGTATTACAAATGGGCTTATGCATTGGCTATTAATGAAAATACAGGAATGGTCGCAGGATCGACCTTTTCTCAAGCAACTGAAGAGGCAATTAAATAGATTAAAGTCCTCCAGCAATGGAAAGGAGGCCCTGCTAACCTCAAATAATTCCTGATTGATCAGCAGTTATGTTTGACTGCAAAATATTTCTGATCCATGACCAAGAGTTGTGCAATTTTGCCACATGGTAAAGAAATTTGTTATCAATCGATGTATATAAACAATTATTTCCCTGTATAAGCCATGGGGTTCACCAAAAAATATATACTTATTTTTTCAAGATTAAGATTATTCAAATGATTAATAGAGTGATGGTTCATTGAAAATTACACATCATTAAAATCTTTAAATGAATGCAAATATTTATGATTTTAAAGCTATAGCTCCATAAACCATATCTTTTGCATTATATCAGTACATTTTCAAATTTGATGAAAGAAATATTTCTCGATAATGGGATATCTATGATAATGCGTCAGTAAGTAAAATATTTTTGTAATGAGCAAAATGTGGTGCAAACTATAAAGAGTAATGATCACACAACTTTTATTTCAATGCTGATTTTGGATACATAAATCTGATCGTCAAGGAAATTTTAGAAGATACTCTCGCTAGATCTAGAGCCCTGTCATGGCACACTACGAAGTACAAGTAACATATTCTAAATATAGCTTGCATTAAAGGACCATTGTCCCATATGCTATCGATTTTTGTCCATATTTAATTGCGGAGATGACCTTGTTATGTTATAGGAGTGTTACTGCTGGGATGTTTATAATATTCTATTTTCAAAGATATTATTTGTATAGTGTGCTTGTCATAGCTGTGATCCTATGAATATTATTACTTTTAACATGTCTTTATATGAATATTTCCAGTTTTTTTCAGTTATTTTGTACAGTAAAGGAAGAGAAATACCAAAAATCCAACGACAGTTACTGTAATATTATCCAAAATATCAAGGACTCTTCATTTTCTCCAATTCAAATTCCGTCCACAATTTATCTAAACAACAGCTATATTGCGAGCAGCTCACTGTTTAATCATTCTTTAAAGGTTCATTTTACGATCATACAAGTACTCATATTACACATAATAGAAGCTCTCTATTTGCCCATTATAGCGTTTATTACCTCAAAATGACCATGTTATTGAAATGATAACTGAATGATCACTTCAGTCAGAATTGGTTCATATCTAAAGAAGATAGCAATTTTTTTTGTAGAATTTACCATTTGTCCTTTATCTTTTGTGTGTAAATATTTAGATATAAAAGAATATTTTAATGTAGATTAGCGTTTTAACTAATGTATTTTTTTAAAATAAAGTTATTTTTGTTCTGCATGAATGAGTGTAATTGACATTTTGTCCCCTTGGATTTCTGTCCCGTGTTTTATAATGAACAAGACTTTAAACATTTTTTAGTAATGGGGTTATGTGAAATCTGGGTTTTTTTTTCAATGTGATAATGTTTTGTAAACAAAAAAATATGTGCACAAAATGATCAACAAACTGCTATTCAACTATTCTCAAAGGATGAGTTTCACAAATTAACCTAGTTTTGAGCGTTTACATGAGAGTGTTTTATTATGTCTGTGATTTTCATCCTTTTTTAAAATAATGCCTATGGTTGTAATCAAGTTATTTTCCTATCCCCCGGTCAATAGAAATTGACAGTCAATGATATAATAGTCAATATGTATGAAATTGAAAAAGTTTCAAGAAAATTGTTACAACTCTAAAGGCCACTTTTTTAAGGTTTACTACATCATATGTTATTAAAGATTCATGTTTTGAAATGGGTTAAAGTAGTATGGAGAGACAATTTCTTTATTTGATCATCACACTTATATTAACAATTATTTTTCTTTTTCGTCTTTCTCTCATACCTCAATGCCCCTTTCCTTCCTCCTCTCCCCACCTCTTTCCCCTCCTCTCTCCCCCTCTCTCTTGCTCTCTTCATCCCTTCCTCCCCTTTCTTCCATCTCATGCATCATCACCATGACAATGCATCATCTGTACCATATCTGTTGATGCCTTTCATCATGTTTCACAATAAGCAGGTAAGTCATATTTGCCAAATTATTTTCTCTTTAAAGATAAACCAAACTTACTACTTTTTAGCAAAAAAAAAAACACTTTGGGTATCATTTTTTGGTAAACTGTTGGTTATAATATCTATTTGAAGGTGTTCTATAATGTACCAACATAATAAGTTGATCTTGATTAAAATGATCAAATGAGAAATTACAAATTATTTTTTATAGTGTGCATAGAGAATGGGAAAGGAATTTACAAATAATTTATCAATTAAAAGGCTGATAATTTCCTTGGCAGAGAGGTAATATAAGAAATAAGTATTTTAATATATTTATTTATAAATATATACTGTAGTTGCAAAAGAATTACAATAAATTATAAATCAAAGAAAAATTGCATTAATGTTAATGCTGCCATAAAATCTATGTTAAATGAAATACTTAAGGGTTTGAGAAAATATTATGAAATTGCCACACTGCATGTTTGGACCTTTTATAGATCCTAAGTATTACGAACATTAGTCAGAGCTTTGTTCACTTCAGTTCATCTATTTATATTACAAGCAGCATAAAAACACACATTGAATTTAAAAAGTAAAATATAGCATGAAATTTAACTAATTTACAACTGATTGATGGTAGCAGCTAAAAAGGAAGTATCCTTATGGGAGGTTGATCGATATTTTGCAATTTAATTATTGAATATACCCTTAATTATCTGCTTGAAGGTTCCTAAAATATAATCTTCCTGAAATAATGGAAAAGGCCAACTCTGAATATATGTAAATTGATTCATGAAATTGACAGACTGTGCATGTTCGAGGTCTGGATAAACACTTAAAGGTTAAGAACCTGAGCCAAAGCTATGTAATGTAATTATGGTACATGCCTTGTTACCCTAGATTGTTAACTTTATTGATTAATCAAATTTGATGGTTTGTTGCTAGTTCCCTCTAAATTCACTTAAACCGAGCATGGATTCAGATACAGTGTTGCATTATTGTTGAATATGAGAATGGTAGCTTTTTTATGCCTCCGGCACCACCTTACGGTTTCCTAGAGGGAACTTGCTACAAGAAGTGGCTCTGTTTGATGACTTTAGATGGATTAATCCTATCGTTTGAAATAAGTCAACATGATCATGAATTCTTTGATTTTAAAAGAAAACAATTAACAAAAGTACTTACACTTGTTAACAATATTTTAACAAACGTACTTATAAGAAGAGAGAAGTAAATGATACATGCTGATGTAAATTATGATGCTGAAATTAGCATCATAAATAATAATAAGAATAATAATTGTACATTTATATTGCGCAATTTCTATAGGAATATACTCAACTGCGCATAACAAGCAATCATAATAACATTAAACAATAGTAGTAAAGTACATGTAAATGGGACTAAAATATTCAAATCTGCAACTTTTCTCCCAAGAATGTAATCGTCTAAACTGTTATAGAAAGAACTGAGACACACCATTTAAAAGGAAAAATATTGCTTAGTGTACAATAATTAAAAAAATGTCTTTGTTTTACAAATAGCACAATAAGAAGAGACAATAAACAAAGGCAATGAATTAAGGACATTCTGTACTGTACTATGACCATTGATTGCTTTTTTCAAATTTAATGTGTTTCTTAAAGCATTATCTTTCTTTGAAGATATTGAATATAAGAATATCTTTTTTCCTTTTTTTTTGCATTCAGCTACAATTTTTTTATCAATGCTTGGAGCCCAAAATTCTCATGTACAATGCAGATGGGAGATGTTCACCTGCATAAGATAAATGCGAACAAATACTTTTCGTCATGAAGTACTTTCGATCCTTGCTCCCATGACAATTAACCATTAAAGTATCGCGGTTACCTTTGTGACGATTCGATCATAATGTGGACGGCAGTATTATATTTCAGCATCTGTAACGACAGTGTTTCATGCTGTGGCGCCATCTAGAGACCACCAGTTGAACCCCGAGGGGGGCCCTGTGCAATTAAACCTTTCGTTCTTGTCTTGCATGCAGCTGGCCAAGTATAGATTTAAAGATCATGTACGCATTTAACAAATCAATGACAGGGTCAACAGCATTCAGTTTAAGTTGACAAGATTTGTATATATCTGTCTTAAGATAAAGTACAGCATAGTGGATAGTTGAACTTTGGCATTGTGACATTTCTACAAAGCAAATTACTTGTAATTACTTTTTAAACTGTAAATCATTGTGAATGGATCTATGAATAGAAAAGTAAAAGAGGCATTTATGTGTTATAGTTTTGTTTTAATTCATTTGTAAATAATAATGATGATAATAATTATAATTATTACAATATCTGTAGATCTCTATATTCATTTATGAATAAAAAAAGAAGGAAAGAAACGGTAAGGAATACACTGTTTGGATGTCTAGTATGATATAAAACCAGGGTAATTATGCTACATTGTAGAGCACTTAGGGACGAGTGATAAAGTTAGTGTTAGCATAGAGGTTTACCTCTATGGTGTTAGGTGCTATATAAGAATGCATAGTAATTATTATTATTATATTCAATCTCGTCCTTGCTTTGAACTTGCAACAAATTCTATGTTTACGTTTAGTGCTCTATGAATACAAAACAGATGTGTCTGGTTTCCGTGGTAAAGTTCATGAAATAATTAGTATAGCTATGCTCTGAATTCGCACCTACTTTTTGTATCCACCCCATTAACACATTAAGCAAAACGTTCTATATTAGTGGGGAAAGAGATAAAGAGAACAAGACCATGTTCCTATTTGTATTTTTAAACCTTTATGTGCAAGAGCTTATTCAGTTTTCAGATAATAATAGATATGCTCTTTGTCTTGACATTTGCTTTGAATATTTAACTCTTCATATCATAAGTTTACACTACCTTTTGCAAGATGATTTAAAAAAATCACATCACCAATATGTATTGTTGATTTACTTGTGAAGGTTTTGTTTTTAATTGGTTATAGATACATGTATCTATAGATTTCTGAATTCCTTTTTACTGGACGCTATGGCATTTTTGGATGATGACATTGCAATTTAGTTTATCTTTATTCTACGGTATATCAAGCATTGATATATAAAATGTAAAATGATACACGCCATAAAACTCAATTCCCTGGTCTCTCCTTTTATTAAAAAAGGAACAAAAAACTATGGAATTTGATGGTTTAGTATGATTTACATTGAGTCATACTCTCATCTTTGCTTTTAACGTGCAAAAACTTTTACCTTTATTGCTCTATAAATGCAACACACATCTGCCTTGTTTCCGTGGAAAAGTTCATGAATTAATTAGTATAGCCATGCTCCGAATTCTCACCTTGTTTTCGCTTCCACCCCATTAACACATTAAGCAAAGTATATAATGTCCTGCCAAAGGTGAAAGAGAGATACATGTAGAAAAAGACAGAGACCATTTGGTGGGTTGGCAACAATATTTAATAAATTTGTTCAGTGGAATAAGTCACAAACCTTTTAAACTATTAAAATTCACAAAACCTTATCGCAGGGAATAATTTTTCTGGTATCGCATCGCAATTTGCTATGCATTTTAGCATGATTGCTATGCAAAAGATGGTTTGTTAAGCCATTTTTTCACATAGAAATATATAGTGAACGTTTGAAAATGTTTCCTCAATGTCTAAAACTGCTAATTAAAAAGTGAAATTACTCCCTGTATCACTAGGGTGCTCTGCTTATTTAGTGCAGCCCTGGTCTAGTGGCGATGACACTAGTCTATTAATTAACCCATATGTAGAGAGTTCAAGTCACACCCAGTACTGCAAATTATTGTTTTTTCATCCTGGTTGGAAACAGTAGTACCGGTAGCATGTGTATCCCTTTGTTGGGTTTTAGGGAAATAGTGAAGGAACTCTATCTTTCAGAAAGAGACCCTATTCTCATTTGCATTGGTAACCCTTCATGCATTCGTTTAATTTTCAGTTAACCTATTCACTACTGAATTCTGTAGTACCCATAGACTTTCTGTAGTTGCAGTAGTCAATGGATTAATAATATTGACTCTTGTTTTTAAATTTACTCAAAATTTTATTTTCATGCCAAAGTTCAAACTACCACTTGCAAAATTTTCTGTATTTAAAAATAATAAAAATTAAAGTGTTATTAAAATCAAAGTGGAATTCTGAATCTGAAATCAGTGTTTGTAAGGTCAAAGATCACCGAGTTTGGGCATTAGGTGTGATGCCCAAATCACAATAATTGTAACCACTCTAGAATATTTTGCATCATGTCAACAATGTTGCCTAGGTCATAGAAAACTATCCACATTCATATTTCTCAATGACTTGTGTCTTCGGATTTAAGGCCATGCCGGAGGCAATATCTAAAAGTAGAGTGTTGGATAGGTGTGATAATTCCTTTGACACCAGTTAGTATTTCGGTCTTTCAATGCGATATGTCCTATCTCGGTAATCAGCATTTGCACAATCAATAAAACTCACTCACTCTTACTCCAATAATTGCATAATGGATATGGACCAAAAAGCAGCCACGTTTAAGCATGATGGACATCGATCACTTTGTAAGCCTGCTATGCTCCTATCCCAATGATTTGAATAATTAGAAATAGTGTGCTTTTGCTAGTTAATTCTGAAGAACATAGAACAATGTGTGCAAAATGTTGAACCTTTCATTATACCCATATCCAGACCCGTTTGGTCGGCCCACAATACGAGATTACCAGACAACAGCTAAACCAATCAGTTATTATAAATGAATAGAGAATGTACCTTTAGATGTGGAGGCATTGTGGTGTAGTGGTTCTGACTCTCGCCTTTCAACCTGAGGGTTGTAGGTTAGAATCCCACCATGACGTTATTTTCCTTCAGCAAGAAATTTATCCACATTGTGCTGCACTCAACCCAGGTGAAGTGAAAAGGTACCGGTAGGAAGAAATTCCTAGAATGCACTAGAGCACAACAAGGTAGCCATGCTATATCCTGGTAATAATGTATAGAGTGCACATAAACCTTTCGTATAAAGCGCTATATAAATGTTGCAAATTATTATTATTAGACAGGTGATATTCATAGACATGTTGTAAGTCCATTAGAAACAAACAACATGGGTGGCCAGTTAAGAAAGATGGTCAATATGGATAAGTGACCACTGAGATACTATAGCATTCAGGTTTGATCATACAATGTACCCCATTTTCATAATATTTACCAATTAAAATACCACTTTTCATTAAAAAAATAATTTTCATCTCATTGAATAATCTTTAAAAAAAGATTGTCATCTGGCCAGAGATGCCAATGTTCAGGCAAAGGTTAAAATTCAGGCTCTGATAATTTATTTTCAGGCTTTTTTTTGTTGCCTTTTTGTGTTGCAAAATATTGCATCCCAGGTGATTTTAAGACCCTCTGGTCAATTACAAAAGGCATTTCTGTATTGCGACTGGTTTTATGTTTGATTGCATACTGCAATGATATGAAAAATTCATACTTCTGAAGTGGTAGCGCAATCACATCAGTGTGTGTGTCATCTCAAGTAGATAGCATTGTTCAGTAGTTAGGTTTGGCCTCAAGAGGGCAGTATGCTAGNGATATGAAGTGTGTCTGTATGACTTCATGTTTTTACGGTACTTACTTAATTTTTCATTTTCATTTTCTGGTTACCTATATTCAACAAAATGTTTGTCCTCAAGCAATCAGTTCAAAAACACCAAAATATATTTATGCTAATAAGTTGGCTTTACATACTTACCTATTCAGTTTCTATTTCTATGGAAATACAAAAGTATATAAAAATTTATTTAAAAACAAATATAAATTTGTCAAATATTAGAATGAGATCTCATTTTATTAATTTCTTCATTATATGCATTACGTTACAAATATTTATTCATGCGAATAAGATTCCAGTCCTGCTAATCCTGGGATAGATCCAAAGGTGTATATTTTAATCACAAAACAAATCTTATGCACCCGTTCTCCCGCTGTGACTTTATCCATCTCTTGAGTTCAGAATCGAAAAGGTCTCATCTATCTTATTCCCACTCATGAGGTGGTGGCGTTCTCACCCCCTACTTCAAATTCCTCGAGCTGCTTCATCACACTTGCAATAGGGCAGAAATTACCCTGTTCACATGCTGTGTCTTGCACGCTACTTTAGTTTCTACGTGTGCTTGTTTTGCTGTCTGTCTATCTCTATCTTTCTCTTTCTCTCAACTTCTCTCTTTTCTCTCTTTTTCTCTTTTTCTCCCTTCTCTTTTTCCTCATTCTCTTTTTTTTCCTCTTTTCTCTCTCTGTTATCTCCCTTTTCCCTCTTTATACCTCTTTTTCTAACTTTTTCTTCCCTTTCTATTCTAAGACCCTTTTGTTCATTCTTTCTCTCCCTCACACTCTTTCTATATATCTCTCTCTCTCTTGCTTGTTATTCCTGCAATCCAGATTATTTTCCCTGGTATGTCTCTGTTGTACCATTCATAAGATACCCAGGTCTACATAATTCTGCTACTACTACTTCTACTACTACTTTTAATACTTCTATAAGAATTGAGAACATTTCATCAGTCTTTTCCCAATCAAGAAGTGATAGTGTTGTTGCCCCCTACTTCAAATTCCTCGAGCTGCCTCACCGCACTGTCAATAGGGCAGAAATGACCCTGTTCACATGCTGTGTCTTTTTACGCTACTTTAGTTTCCAAGCATGTGTGTTTCGCTGTCTGTATGTCTTTTTTTACTTTCTCTCTACTTTTTTATTTTCTGTATTCTTCTCCTTTTGTGTTCTCTTTTTTCCTTATTCTTTTTCTTTCTCTTTTCTCTCTCTGTTGTCTCCCTTTCCCCTCTGTATTCCTCTTGTTTCTATCCTTTTCTTCACTATCTGTTATATGACCCTTGCTCATTCTCTCCTTCCCTCACACACACACACACACACACACACACACTCTCTCTCTCTCTCTCTCTCTCTCTCCCCTCTCTCTTTCTCTTTTTTGCTTTCTATTCCTTCAATGCAATGTAGGCTATGTCTCTGGTGTACCAACCCTAAGATAAGAGAGTCTAAAGCCCAAGTATTTTAGAAAATTCATGTAGGTCGAAATAATTCTGCTACTACTACTTTTGCTACATCGGTCTTCTTCTCAATCAAGAGGTGATGATGTTGTCGCCCCTTACTTCCAATTCCTCGAGCTGCCTCACCGCACTGGCAATAGGGCAGAAATGACCCTGTTCACATGGTGTGTGGTGTGTCTTGTACGCTACTTTAGTTTTTAAGTTTGCTTGTTTCGCTGTCTGTCTATCTCTTTCTTTCTCTTCCTCACTACTTCTCTTTTTCCCCTCTTTTTCTCTCTTTCTCCCTTCTCTTTTTTCCTCATTCTTTTTATTTCTCTTTTCTTTCTCTGTTATCTCCCTATTCCCTCTGTATACCTCTTTTTTCTAACTTGTTCTTCCCTTTCTATTCTAAGACCCTTTTGCTCATTCTCTCCCTCACTCACACTCTTTCTCCCTCTCTCTCTCTCTCTCTGTCTTTTGTTTATCATTCCTTCAAGCTATGCCACTTTTCCTGGTATGCATCTGCGATACTAATCCTACAATAACCAGGCTTTTGACTCTCTAGTTTTAGCAATAAGAAGTTTCATGTAGGTGTATTTAATTCTGCTACTACTACTTCTAAGTCTTCTCTTAACATTTCTATGTGTGTCCTTGAGTTGGCAACTGTGGTATAATCTGTGATGGCAACATGGAGAACTCTCCATTCACTTTGTGCACAATATTTCACATTTTCCTCTTTATAAGGAAAATTATACAAAATTGTGTTTCTTTTGTTTGAATAACCACATCGATTCTGAAGGCATTTTAAACATGAATGTTGGTGATTCCACATTTGGAATATGATATTGTCCCATTTTTCATAAATCCATGTATAAAGTGGAATGAGGATCGAGCTCTACATATTGCCATCACAGATTGTACCAAATTTGCCAACTCAATTTAAGGATGCCCATAAGTGGTGGAGAGGAAAAACTTTGAAAATTCATAATCTTTGAACAGATTACTTTCACAATTTACTTTCGCAGTTTGTTCATTTTATTTTTCTTCATTCCCTGACAGCACATAAACATCTTTGGAAAGTTCACCTTTTAATACACACTCAAATGCCTCCCTATTTGAGCCTCTATTAATAAGCTGAAAGATATATGCTTGAAACAGTCACATCCCAATTGTTTTCATGTTTTTTATCTTTATTTTTCTTCATTCCCTGACAGCACATCAATGTCTAAGGGAAGTTCCCCTATACATACCCAAATGCCTCCCCTTTTTGAGCCTCAATTAATAAGCTGTAAGCTCGATGCTTGTAAGAGTCATGTCCCAGCCGTCAATTTGGGAATCCATTAAAAGGTTGCAAACACCAAATAGCCTTCTATGTGTACTAATTTGACATTAATAGAATCATGTAGGTTATGTGTGGGCAGCACTAAGCATTGACATTTTGAATTCTCCTCTATTGAAGGTTTTAGTTTTCTATATTTTTTTCATTCAATAAATTGATTGATGAAAGTAATAATAATAATGATATTGTTAATCTACTTTCCAAAATGCCATAGAAGAACCATGATCAGCAGCCATTGCAGATAAAAGGAAAGGGTATTTATGTTAGCATAGTTGCCAGAATTTTTTGTTATACATGTACATAAATTTGTTCTAGCTATGGTTAAGCAATGGGGACGTGTACACAAAAAAAGGCATTTAAAACTTTAGGCAGAGAGCTTCAGTCCAACTTAAGCCCCACGTGTTGGCTGTGAATGTATGATTTATTTTCATGTCTAGTGATTCATAATCATATTGGTAAAGGTTTTGGGGGATTAATTTTAGCAATGTAAACACTAGATTAAATTGACACTGGCTGAAAATTGCTTTTTGATCCCAAACTCTCTAATTACATGTATTTAATATCTACAATAATGTATCCTTTCGCTTCTATCTTTCTTGCTCTGACTTCTTAGCCCCCTGTCTCTTCCATTTCCATCATACCTCTACTACCAGTATCCCGCCCCGCACATACAAGAGCCATGTCATGGCTTCCCTGAAAACATTCACACTATGCAGAGCTATCAGTGTACCCCCACTTAAGCATGTCTGCCTTGCTGCACCTCCCCAATAAAAAAAAATGCAGCCTAGCAATTACTTTTTAATCTCTAATTCTAATGATGTCCATATCCATCCATTCACCTTTATCTCTCTTTCTCTGACTTTGTAGTTCCCTGTCCCTTCCCTTTCTTTTTGTCTTCATACCTCTATTACCCTACCCCCTCCCTTCACGCAAATGCTATTCAACGCACTCACTCATCATTAAGCCCCGATCACATAGGACCTCGGAAGCACCACGGTTCACCCCGACTCATTGTTCTGAGGCAGTTACCTGTGAATTAACAAAGAGTTGGGGTGAGTCGTGTTGCTTCCGGGATCCTATGTGACTGGGGCTTAAAGAGTATGCCCTGCACTTTTCTGCCACCTCAATGACTTTGCACTATAAGCGAAAGTATGAATGATGACCTTTCTCTCCCATCCCGCCCCCATCCAACAAACTCAGAGATATTAAGACCCCTCCATCATCTCCTCACCATTAAAATTATCACCACCATGCTAAAGTATAGGCGATATACGACACCAATAAAAAATGGTTAACAGAAATATGGTATCGTTTACAGGCTGCATATTGTTATAATAGAAAGACCTTCCTAGTTCATTTATTTGAAAGGATTATGTTTCTAGAGCTCATTAGTTTGGTGATGAAATTAAAGAGAAATCAAATTTTTTGAAGAGTTTGGAGCTTCTTTTACTAAAGACATGATTGTTTGAAGTTAATCTACTAACATAATGTTGAAAAGGTAAAGAGTTTACAGAATCATTTTTAGTAAAAATGATGGTGTGACGTTAATTGAGTACCATAATGTTGAAAAGATAATAGGCAAAAAGTTGCTTTGTGTTAGTTGAATTGGAATTGCAAAATTTGTGTTGTACTTCCCATTTGTCTAAAATCGAATTAATCAAAATATAATCAAAGCTAATCAATTCAATCAAATTCCACGTTTCATCCATTATCACACTCTTTAATAGCATTTACTTGTTCTGAAATTATTTTGAAATGTGATTTTAGAAGGAAACAAGAAGGGAAAAAAAATGAAATAATGATTTATAAACGGATAAAAGTCGACCATTGAAATGTAATTCAGTACTTCAAACATTTCAGTTTTCTATTGATTTCAAAGCATAATACATTTTCAATGTTATTGTGGGTAGTCAAGCATGTTTAAACTTGATTCCTGTTAGGGAAGGTAGTATCTTCCGTTTAACATACACGCCTGACTGGGTAAATCCTGAATCAGATGAACGTTTCCAATTTCCTTGCGGAAGATTCGCCAATAGTTCACTGTCAAGTTGTATAAATGTGCGATGTAGTCAAGTGTTAGTGGTTACCGTGACTGGGAAGGTTATCCATTAAAGACCAGAGTAATAGAGGCATTTTTCTAAATGTTGACAGTAGTGCTCTTTTTTCAGAATTTTCTTTTCTTTCTTCTTTCTTTGCTTGTCTATTACCCCTTCTCTTTCTCTCTCCCTCTTTCTCTTTCTTTTTTTCTCTCTCTCTCTTTCATTCTCTTTCTCTTTCTTTCTCTCTCTCTCTCTCTCTCTCTCTCAATACCCATCACGGGTCTTCTTTCCTATCTCCCCCCCGCCCCCAATTTCGTCCCTTGACCAATTATCCCTCTTTCTTACCATCTTTTCCTACATCGCTACTATTACCCACTTCACTCTATTCTCTCTCTCTCTTTTTTTTCCTCACTCTTCCACGTACTGTCACTCCTGCTCTCATTTTTCTTCATCAGCAACAAATCATTTAAATGTGAAAGAAATATCATCTTCATAAAGTGATTGTTGCCAAAAGGTATTGTTGCATAAGGGAATCCTGACATTGCAACGATTCAAAGAGAATTGTATTAAAATGATTCTAATTCTACAGAGAAACTAGTGTTTTGAGCAACACTACCCTTTCACTACCGCCATCGTTACGAAATATGACTAGTGTCATATTAAACATTTCTGTTGACATAATATGTGTGACATCCAGAGTCAAACCTGTATCCATTCTCCTCCATCATCTCTTTCTCTCATCCAACCTGCCAAGCAAGAAAAGATTATCTTTAGGTGACAATCTCGCTTCTGATTTTAGCTTGTAATAAATCCCTAATTAGTCACAGCCTTTTGATTGTCAGGCGAGCAAACACGGTCTCTAATTATGTCACACTGCTTTTTGATATGCTATTTGCACTCTTATTGAGTCCTTTGAGATGCTTAGGTAATACCTAGGATGCGAATAGCGGGTGCTGGTTTTTATTCTGGGAGTCATTGGGTTGTTGCTTTTTCTCTATTACATTCCCATCTCAAAGTTTTAATGGATTTGTGAATGTTAAAGTTGTCATCAAGTATGTTCATGTTTGATTTGTTTTTATTAGGACTGCATGTAATCAGTGATTTTGAATACGGCCTTCTGCATTCGCTGCCATGAAAAATCTGTTTTGAAGAATCCTGCAAGAAGTTGATATGAACCTTCATTCTATCTATCCTCAACTTTATTTTTTTTTTAATATAAATGATAATTATTAAAGTAATTAGATTCTTACTCAGCGCAAAATAAAAAAAGAAAAATTATTGTTTTGTTAGAACTTTTTGTAATTTTGTATGGTCTCTAATGTTGAACTTGATTTCTTCTTTACTAGTTCATTTACACTTATTTATTAATGATTAGCTCTTTAGTTGAAAATCATAAACATTAAAATACATCCCCTTGAGAAAGCCTTACTTGAAAATATGTCAAAAATAAAATCTCTCTGTGACGGTCTGTGGAAGAAGGAACCTACACTTTTTATTGACTGGTGATATTATTTAGAATGTCATGAAATGCACATTTCTGTTATAAATATTTAAATAGCAGTACTGAAATAAACCCATTACTAATTTTCAGATGTAAGATAACATTTTTTCTCGACATGAAAAGTGACATCTAACCAGCTGTAAAAAGCATCAAACAAAAGTGTATATCATGAAACACTAGAGGGCAGTCTTCATATTGTATTGATAAACAACATTAAACCCATCCCAGTGACACATACTTGTATCAAAATCCTGTTTTACTATTGATTTTTCCATCATGAAGAACGATTTAGTTAAAGTAGATAATGTACATGAACGTCGCAGTCACTCTCATGATCACATTTAAAGGAATATGAAATGACTTGCAATGAATTTGAATATTATTTGAATATTTTGAATTTGAATATTACCTATCATCAGTTTTATGATGAATTATATGGTTAAACTCTTAATGACATTGTGTTTTTTAAAATAAAAGAAAGGTTTTATAGGTTTCTTTGCTCTGAAGAATCATGTTTGATATTTAAATGTTATCAAGGACCTTTGGAGCAAGAGGACTTTTGGAAGAAAATGCCTTATATCATAATTATATATGTTTATGTTAACATTTTGTATTATGTTTTTACATGAGTAAAGGAAGGAAACGTGATTAATAGACA
>BQKZ01002372.1:57322-76931 GCA_036244855.1 Temnopleurus reevesii | reverse complement strand
GCTTTTATCTCCAGGTTACTGCTAAAAATATCTCTTATGATATATTTCTGGTGCAGGAAATGCCGCAAGAATCATTCATATTGAAATCGAGAATTTTGTTTTACATAAAACTCACAGAACTGCCTTAGAACTATTAAAAGCAGCATACTGAAAATTTCTTTTATCATCCCCTCATTTTAAATGTTTTTCTAATTTCTATGTTTTAACTCACAATCTCCTTCGCCTTTTAAGTTTAATTTATTGTAAGTTAATTTCTATTTGTTCAATTTAGTGTCTTTCTTTTATTTGTATATATGTTTTCTGTCTGTATTTTTATATGTGAATTTCTACTTTGCTTGATTTTATCTTGATTATGTTTATTTCTTTTTCACTCTGTAATTGTTTTCTATCGCGGCCTAGCTGAAAAACAGCTTGTAGCTGATTGCGGGCACAATTTTGTAATATTTTGCTTTTACCGCGAATAAATAACGTCAACCAACCAACCGACCAACAGATATGGAAGTTTGTTTCATACAACAATTACATGTTAGATATCTACCCAATAGGCGGGTTTACTAATAGATGCAAATTTTATGCATGCCTCTAACACAAAGGTTGTTCTTGACAACTAGAAAGCTTGCCCGAGGCTTGCCCGACATAGCAACAAGTAATGTATGCAAACTGGATTCCAATTATTGTAGTCTTATTGTTATCAACCGGTCTATGGAATATCACGTAACTACGTTCAACGCACATAAATTCGAATATATAAGTAAACCCGCCTATTCATGTGCGACGATTGACGATAATACGCGCCACCCTTTAAGAGATCACAATCTTGATGATGATATGATAAAGACAAATTGGTGTTTATGTTTCATAATGTTTCATATGTTTCATGTTTTTGATAAATTTGTGCGCATGTTGCACTNTGTTTCATAATGTTTCATATGTTTCATGTTTTTGATAAATTTGTGCGCATATTGCGCTCACATTGCCCGTTACAAAACCAAAGTAGCATCCAAAAATGAAAAGAGGGAGGAGTCATTCGTCGAAAATGGAAACTATGTATTACGCTAGCACTCGCTGTCAATTCAATTTATCTTAACACTCACAACACTGACCGTGGCGTTCTCATTTTGAAAAGTGCTAGAATGTCGGCAGAAATTGCTACAAATCGATAAATTGGTCGGAACTTCAATTTTAATCTGTAACATTTCCACTCGCTTTTGTGGTTAAATGGTGACGTCTATCATGGGAAGAATTCAGCGATAAGTTCTCTTTCCAGACAAATGTCAAAAGTAAATGTCAATGGTGATTTAGTTTATGATCGAGGAAACATTATTATAGAGAATTATGTTTCCTGTGGGCATGACTTGTTTTTATATGATATAACATCATATTTGATTGTCTTTCTCATTCAGATATTACTACCGATTCATGCTTCCAGTGCATCCTTTCAGAATGTGAAAGTAAACGAGAAAATTGGCAAAGAGTCGTTATTACGAAATACACTAAATTGAACGAGCACTTGGTCTTAAAGAGTCGCGTTCATAGATAACAAAGGAGTAGTGGAATCAATCCAAGTAATTTTAATATTTCCTATCATATATCATATTTATGCTTCGGAAAGACGTATCATATTTCTGAAATAAGCAGATCCGTTCTTTTTGGGATCATATCACATAAAAATTATTAGGATATCCCAAGTGACCAACATTCAAATAAGGGTTGAACAAAAGGCAAAAAGACTTCAGGTGATTGAAACAACCTTTTAACAAAATGGATTTTTGTATTCTTTTCAATATATTTTTATTTGGGGAATGACGGGTTCTCTGAAATTCTTATTCATACATATATTAACATAATTATGGATCATCATGAAGAACTGGGTGGATGGTGCATCATCTTTGAACTATAGATTGAGCTTTTTTATTGCCTTTTTCGCGGTGTTTGTGATGATTTTCTCTTTCTTTTTGTAATTTGTTTGACTTTTGATATTTACTGTTTGTTTTGTGTGTAACCGATCCCATTAAATCCAGAAAAAAAATCTCAAATCGCTTTCAAAAGCTCAATCTGCCATGCGGTATATAATTTAAATCCACCATTATTGAAAGACAGAATAATATAATAATTTATTCTGTATTCTCGCAATATCTCTCTCTTTCTCTCTCTTTCTCTCTCTCTCTCTCTCTCTCTCTCTCTTTCCCTCTCTATCTCTCTCTCTCTCTCTCTCTCTCTCTCCCCTTCCCTCTCTCTCTTTCCTTTTATTTCTCTCTTTCTCTGATATTAGGCTGGTCCTGATGAGATGTACCAACAGTTATCAACCAATGCTACCTTCGATAATTTTGCTTCTCTGGAACTCCGCAAGCATTTCTCATTAGGCGATAAAGTAAGTACGCATAAAGCAGACCAAAATAAGAACCAATGGTATCAGCTCTTGTGCTAAATGATTGACAATACTACGATTATTCAGCACAATATATGCACACTACCAGATCATTACGCACAATATAGGATACCAGTCCTTCTTAAAGTCGTTCCAAGCGTCTTTCGTATCTTGGAGAAACGCCGCTCTAGGTTGTCTTTCATAAAGCTGTTTGTATTGCTACTCCCGGCTCTACGAATGACTGCTGACCCCTTCTCAGGTGCGATTGAATGCCATCATTGAGTGTAGGAAAGGGTCACTAGTCGTTCGTAGCGACGTTCGTGGAGACATGTGTCGGCGAACAGCTTAATGAAACACAACCCGGTAATATATCAACAAGTACTTTAGGCAACGCGCCTCATTCTTGGATGTCAGGCAATGTTAACTCCGAGGTAACAGTGTCCAAAACGCTTGAAGCCTCATCGGTAAAGCGCTGTGTGAAAAATGATCATCATAATATATCATTATGTTGTTGTTATTGTTATTGACTGTTGTTGCTGTTACAATTATTATCATTATTATAAAGAAAACTGTTATTATGTTTTACTATTATTATTATTTTCATTGTTTTTTTCATCCATATATTTCTTTAGAATTGCATCAATTGTTTTTATTATCACTGACCAAAACATATTGCAACAGAACTTGCTATCAAATTAATTTCTTTACTTCACCTAGCCGATTTCTATATCATTTAGAATTTGGAATGCGGTAGAAGCAATAAATAACAGAATCTCGTCAAATGCCTCAGTGATAAATTGGAGGAAATGTTTGTTTGATTGTATCTCAGTTTGCTTTCCCTCAAGAACAAACCTCATTGTGAGAATTGATCATTTGTTTGTGGTTTTGGTTTAGGAGCGTGGTCTGGCCAGAATCAGAGGTGAAATAGTAATTGTTTAATCCCCTCTCTTGCCAAACAGACGATATAAAATCTACGCCAGACCTTTGCGTTTATAACCAACGTCTACAAACCGTTTATGAAAGATGAAAGACGGTCCTTGAATGCATAAGTGAAAAAGCTTAACTGAAGCTAAAAGCCATCCGAATTGAGGCTGACAAATAAGAAAAATGTTCGAAATGCGCGCGAATTATTATTCTTTTTGTTTTATCGAATTTATGATCTGTTTGGGAAATAAATACAATACAAAACAGTCAGCCTCTATGACTCGAAAATAGATTCCAGACTTGAATTCTGCACTATGACTCGAAACTCGAAAATCCGACCCGAAACTCGAAAATCTGACTCGAAACTTGAAAAACTGACTCGAAATGTGAAAACTCGAAACTTGATAACATGACTTAAAACTTAAAAATTTGACTCGAAACTCGAAAAGATGACTTGAAACTTGAAAATGTGACTTGAAACTCGAAACTCGAAGGATAGAAATTCTTCGATTCCCGTAGGTAGGTGTGAGGGGCGTTAACGCGTGTTTACTCGAGCACAAGCAGAGCACAAGCAACGTATGATAAGTGTCTTCCTTCCTGATCTTTGCGTTCATGGAGCATCTGTCGAATTTCATGAACGCTGTGTATACGTTTGCTATAAATTCAAACATGTAATTGAGCTTTTCATCTTTTACATGTCTTTTTATGCCTCCGCCACCGTAAGGTGGTGCCGGAGGCATTATGTTTTCGGGTTGTCCGTCCGTCCGTCCGTCCGTCCGTCCGGACCTTGTTACCGCGATAAGTTCAGAACCGCTGGACGGATTTTGACCAAACTTGGATCAAGTATGTATAACCATGTGAGGATGAACTGATTAGATTTTGGGTTCAGTGGGTCAAAGGTCAAAGGTCACAGGGCCAAATAACTTGTAAAAAATCACCCAAAATAGCTTGTTACCGCAATAAGTTCAGAACTGGTGTACAGATTTTGACCAAACTTGACTCAAGTATGTATAACCATGTGAGGATGAACTGATTAGATTTTGGGTTCAGTGGGTCAAAGGTCAAAGGGCTAAAAAACGTGTAAAAAATCACCAAAATAGCTTGTTACCGCAATAAGTTCAGAACTGCTGTAGAGATTTTGACCAAACTTGGGTCAAGTATGTATAAGCATAGGAGGATGAACTGATTAGATTTTGGGTTCAGCGGGTCAAAGGTCAAAGGTCACAGGGTCAAAAAACTTGTAAAAAATCACCCAAAATAGCTTGTTACCGCAATAAGTTCAGAACTGCTGTACAGATTTTGACCAAACTTGGGTCAAGTATGTATAAGCATAAGAGGATGAACTGATTAGATTTTGGGTTCAGTGGGTCAAAGGTCAAAGGTCACAGGGCCAAAAAACTTGTATAAGTCAACTGATATAGCTCATTTATAACAGAAAAATTGATCCAATTTCTTTCATACTTGCAGGCATGTGAGGAAGAACTTATGAGATTTTGGGTTCGTGGGGTCAAAGGTGGCAGTGCCCAAAATTTGTAAAATGTTTTTGATTTCTGATGGCATGGAACAAGCCGTGCATATCTTTCTAATTGCGTGATGGCGGAGGCATAAATTTCGACCGTGCGCGGTCGAGGATTCATCTAGTTATAATGTTGTATTAATAATAATAATAATAATAGATGCATTTTATATAGCGCACGAATCCATTCTGCTGAGTGCTCAAGGCGCTTTGCAATATTATTACCCTGGCTTTAGCCCGGCAGCTATCAGCGCACTTGGCATTTCAAGGAATAAATATTCCTGTAAGGTACCCATTCACCTCACCTGGGTTGAGTGCAGCACAATGTGGATGAATTTCTTGCTGAAGGAAATTATTTATGTTTTATTCTGTAAATTTAAATCATAATTGAGCTATTATTGAGCTATTATTATTGGAGCGTCGTGGTGTAGTGGTTCGGACTCTCGCCTCTTAACTAGAGGGTCGGTGGTTCGAATCTCTCCCAGGGCGTTAATTTCCTTCAGCACGAAATTTTCCCATAGTGTGCTGCACTCAACCCAGGTGAGGTGAATGGGTACCTGGCAGGAATATTTATTCCTTGAAACGCCAAGTGCGCTAATGAAGTGGCTGCCGGGCTAAAGCCAGGGTAATAATGCTGCAATTGTAGAGCGCTTAGAGAATTCTTAGAGTTGATAAGCGCTTTATAAAAGCCGTTCATTATTATTATTATTATTATTATTATTAGCTGCAACGATTTTTAATCAATAAACCATTTATCTATCTATCTATCTTTCACGCGAGACACGTAAGGGTCCAGGAAAAGTTTTGTCATGTCTGCGAACACGTGAATGTAGTTGGAACGGTTTTCGAAGAATTAAGTGTGTCATGGCAAAATAAGTGGGACAAGGCAATCACATTACGTAATTCGGCGCCGACTTTAATGGCACTATAAGTGAGCAATAGAATCGCATTCCAGTTAAATTTACGGAAATCGACATTTGTCTGTTGTTCTTTGTTTTGACTTAACTGTGTACTGTCTATAGGAATATCGCCTGTATTCCAAGTAGCATGTATTGATCCGAAATTTCATATGTACCTTTCTTCGTTATTATCCCCAAATACAAATAGTAGGATGCCGATTTACTTGGTGAAAGCTAAATCCCTCAAAATAGTTCTGAAATTACAGATGTTTTTTGAGGAATTCATACACACTCTTTTGCTATATACACATAGCAAAAAAAAAATACATAATGGATGTAAGCTACCGAAAAAGCTGCAATATTGTACCTTTTGACTGACTCAAGCTTTAGCTGTGTTGGTATGTTATGTAGTCATTGGTTGATATTTTTAAAAGCCCCATCGTATAGGAGTGCGTCGCGATCAGATAAGTTTGGCAATCCCTCGTCCTCAAAGGAGAGGGTTCAAATCATGGGGACATTCCGTATAATTCAAGCTCACACCATTTGAGAATCAATTTTTACCCCAAATTTCAATATTGAATCCGAGAGGTTCTTCCAGTGTTGAACTTTATTCATAAGCTCCTTATTCTGCTCTCCTTGTTTCATAGGTAATTTGTACTGTTCAAGCATTTTTCAATGCCACGAGACAGCTGAAGAGCCCGCCGATAGAAAGCGATCCTTTCCATATAACAATATCGGTAAGTACTGCTCCTGTAGTAAAACAAGGTGTTTAACCCATTAGCAACTGGATCCAATTGCACGAAATTGTCTTAGCTATCCACTTCTTGCTAAGACGTCCCAACTTCTTGTGCCAACCTCTTAATATAGACATAAATAATGATATATCTATGTTACGAGAGTAATACAAGAAGTTAAGACGTCTTAGCAAGAAGATGATAGCTAAGACCATTTCGTGCAATTGGCCCCTGGAGATTGAAACAAAAGTCTTATACCCACTGGAATGTATTGCTTTATGGCGAGCTGTCTTATATTTTTATGACGAAATTGAATAAATCTCAATATATTGATAGTTTTCTTAGTAGAAAGGTTTTTGAGACATTATGATCCCAAACATACGTTGAAAGGGAGCTCTCTTTACCAGGGTTCAAAATATATATGTTCCAGTTTACACCCTCTTCATGAGTGTAACTGCATATCAAACTGAAAATATTTTTGCCCGAATATAGCCCACTTCTAAGTGTCTTAAGTGCAGTAGATTTATGATAAAAAAAAATAACCACCACTATGCCATGTATGTTCAGGTCTGTCTCCTAATACTTTATTTATAGAAATTCATGAGCATCATTATAATTTATGTAAGTTTAGGCTGCCACTATTTCATTTTCCATTATTTATTTATTTGGGGAATGGGGCTGTTGGAGTCTTGCCATCCACGTTTATGTTTTCCATTTTAAATCATACAATTTTATCCATAACCAAATTATGGTTGGTTTACATGAAAACGTGGCGACCTCAAGAAAATGTTTACAAGGGTCATGATTCTCATAAATTTATTTTGGTTTTAACAGAATTTCTGAGAGGTGTGTTGATGTGAATGTGTTTATTTTTGTATTTTTTCCTCCATTAGGTCTCGCCAAGAAGACTGGAGATAGCCGAAGATGGGCAACGCCATCTAGTGGCATTTGAGAGTACAGTGCCTATTCATTGTGAGGACCCCCAACAGAGCTGCACTGTTCTGATACCTCTATCGACAATTAGTAATGGTAGGTTATATTCTAACGAAAAAGTCCACTTTCTTGAAACGTTTAATATTTTAATCGATTTGTATGCAATAACAAAATATGGCAATAGTGTTTCATCACTGCTATCATTACTATATTGCTAANGTGAACAAAAGATTTATCAAATTATGATGATGAATTAGCACACATAGAAATGGAAATAATACTTTTCAATAGTCATGCAATAGTCCTTTTTGGGGGGGGGCGAACACTCGGCGCGAAAATGAAAATATTACTTTGGGGTGTGTTGGGAATTGCTTTTGATTTGTCAATATAATCTGTTATTTATTTCGGACATTTGTCTCTGTCAGTCTCAAGATGTTATTTAAAAAAAAAAATATTTGCAATTGCAGCTGAGATAGTCTTAGTCATATCCATAAATGTTCTATAAAAAGTAGGATTTCTGGTTTTACTGGACTTATCCAACTTTAGAAAAAAAATATATGGGTATGTGAGTGAAGGCTGAACGACTTGCAAAAATTAAAACCAAACTTTTCAATATTATGAAACGTGAAACGTAATTCAAACCAAAATAATGATTTGGAATTTGGAATTTTTTTTTTTTGAACGTCATTGACATGTACAGCCAACATTTTGAACAAATACCTTTAAACTTCTAAACGACATAATGGCATATTGTGGCTTTGAAGAATATCTGATTTAGATATATATACGGTCTTTTTCAACAGATGCAGAAGTCGGATACGACATCGCGCTCTCGGAATGCTTCGTAGAACTTCGTCCTAGATCGTGCGGTACTTCGGAAGCCCGATGTCGGCAGGCGTTCATGTTCGTCACAGCTGTCACAGACTTCCAGAACGATGGACGAACAACCAATGAGATCATCACTGGAGATGTAGTTAGTTCGGATCCTTTCTGGAATGGATTTAATCCCGCTGACCTTGAGGTCAGTTTAACAAACATCTTTTAAATTTTTGTGAAAAATGATGTCCGAATAATGAACATTGTCATGGGACAAAGACCCTTTTTGCCCTGCACTTGGACATTTAATGGATGTCAGCAGACGTGTTTCTGGAACATTGATTTTTTAAATATTTTTTGTTAGGAAAATAAATAATTAATCATTGGGATCTTCATTTCACTTGCCATAGGCCCCAGTCACATAGAAGCCCCCAATGGACACGACTCAACAGTTTACTGCTCCTTAACAAAGATTCGTGTTGAATCGTGTGCAGTCGGGGTTTCTATGTTACTGCATGAGCTTCAAGAAATATAAAGATTCTTCATCTTTGAGATTCTGTATACTCCCAAATCAAGGTTATTTACAGTCTACTAGTCATAATCAAAGAAATAGTTTCTCTCTTTTTCAGATAAAATAAAGGATAGATATATATATATATATTATTGCATATTATTGCATGACAGAAAGTAAAATATGGAGTGGAAAAGGCAGGTCATCATGTAAATATATTTAAAGTCATCACGAGTGTAAATCTGTGGATTCATTATTTCAGTATTTTTTATTGTATTTTACTGCAGGTCATTGTAAATCATATACCCACTGCGCAGTGTTACTCGTTTACAGACCCACACTTCATTACATTCGATAGAAAGTAAGTAATCAACTTGAAGTCGGCATATTCATTTTAACCAATTGACAACTGAACCTAGTTTTCCCTTATGAGAATGGCAGATTTTAGTAGTCAGTGTGTTAAAGTGAAGATGCATGATACCCTCTCAACATGACTTGATTTCACCTTGTTACATGACAAATATATTCATGTTTTTTTTTATTCAAGACTCATCTGGACGAATCAATATATAAATTTCTACCGCTGAATAGATGTTTACAACCGTATTAGGAAAGCATTTGGTACGGTTAAAAGCATTGTGTAACATTGTTTTCATTTAGAAATGCAGATCGTAGATGTTGTTTGAATAGTTGATGGTTTATGTAAACAGAACTAAGAAAGAGGAGGCTTCAGAATCTGTGTGTAGTGCTCCAAACTAGCGAAAATGTAAAACGCTGTTTTGTAGGCACAATGTACTGGATTCCATTTTCAGATATATTTTTATATTGCGTCTATTTTCTTTATTTTTGCATCTATTGTTGATGTTTCATTTATTTTGATAATTATAGATAAGACAGATATCTTGAATTGAGAATTTTCAAATCTGCACAACAATATTGTTACACTTTGTCTTTATTCTACGAGATTTCATTATTCAATGAGAAATATAAAGGCCCGATTTTTTTTTTAAATCGACGATTCCCCTGTCGCGCCTTTTGAATTAATAATGACATCTACTCACATTATTATTTTCAGGAAATATGACTTCTACAAAACTGGCACGTTTGTTCTTTACAAAAGTCTTAGTCGAGAGTTTGAGGTAAGCATTTTATTCATCTATTTACACTCGTAGAGCCTTGAGATTAACGGTTTAATAAAAGCGATATTATCATAAAAGCATTTTGATATTTAGGTGTGTTTCGCAGAAACGTTTGTGAAACATCAAAAGAAAGAGGAATGAAAGTAATTGTTAATCATGTTCTCATCTTATTAATTTAGCAAACTAAAAACAAATGTAATTTTAGGTGCTAAGTTGGCGGGTTTACTAATATATGCAAATTTCATTCGTTGTCTACACACACAGGTTGTCCTTGACAACCCGAAAGCTTGCCCGAAGCTTGCCCGACATAGCAACAAGTAATGTATGCAAATTAGATTCCGATTGTTGCAGTTCAACACTGTTACTACCTGGATCAAGGAATGTCACGTTGGTTGGCAAGAAACTTCATAATTTTTAATGTTAAGCCCCGGTCACATAGGACCCGGAAGCAACACGATTCACCCCGACTCTTTGTTAATTCACAATTAACTGCCTCAGAACAACGAGTCGGGGTGAATCGTGTTGTTTCCGGGGTCCTATGTGACCGGGGCTTTCGTAAGCCGGCCTTTTGGGATATTGCAGTAAGTAGGCTACTTAATTTCTTTCGAGATGGAGAAAATTATATCGCATGCACTCATTTTCATAACTAGGTCGCAAATGTCTAGGCCGTTCATACACCTGAATTCTAATTGGATGATTCCCTAATGTATTCCTGCTCTGAAGAATTTAGTCAGTTTAGGAAAGTGTATTAAGGATTACTTCCCGACTAATGCTAGTCAAGGTGGAATCTTATTAGAATGAAGTGGTCCGCTGGGTTCGACTCGTTTCCAACATCCCCTTCACATTCCAGACGCTGATTGAATGTAAGGTGCAACTTCTGTTCCTCCTCCCTCCTCCTCCCTCCTCCTCCACCCTATGGGGGGGGGGGGAGTTGGCTATGAGCCTTTAAGCTTTGCTAAAAAAAAAAGAAAAAAAAAAAAGAGGTATTCAATGTCATACTCCTTACTCGCTCTTTCAAAGTAGAGTTTGCTAAGAAAAGTAATCTGAACTATATACTAGATGTAAGTATTGTGGACTCAAACCAGAACATAGTATTCTTATATTATGAATCTAAAATAATGATTTAACCATGTATACTCTGCCAAAGAACAATTTCCTCACCTGAACGTGTGGGTTATGCACGGATAGTGGGACCGTCTTTCATATGGGAAGGTGGCAAGTTTGGGTCTCAGAGTTTGGATCTGGTTAAAATGTCAGAGTCAGACCTTTTTAGGCAACTTACTTGCGTGAATAGTGTCAAATAACTAATTTCCTTTTTGAAGGCCAAGGAGTGACTGATATTAGCATGAATTTATTAATATTAATACTTGTATGACGTCAGTATTTTATTTCAGTTTTCTCCTTAATTTCTTTGGCAAAGGCCATATATATTCGCAGTCAAGTTGAGAACTGCTCGGCATGGTAGCACCTGTCCCTAAATATTCGTTGTAGCACTGAACAAGGACTACACAGAGCACCCAACTTCTCACGGAGTTGCAATTCTTGAGTTGTAGCAGATTCTTAGGGGGTTGCACTCTCTGTATGCCTTGCATATTGTGGACTAAGCCAGATATGCAGAGACGGGGGCTATCAGGACACAGAGTCCTCAACTGGACGACAACGGTGCAGGTCATACCAACCACTGCGGTCTCGGGTGAAGAGAGCCCCAATCTATAATCATGTCATTAAGTTCGAGATTCCCTCAGCCTGGCATATCATGATAGTGGGATAGGAATTCCCAATCCACCTATCAGCGCTTAATGCAATTCGTCTCACTTACGAGTAATCACTGTTTGGTGAAAATAAATGCAGAGATGCCAACCGTTCCGGAACATGGTGGAGGTGTATTTTCATATTCATGGCTTTCACCACAGGGGATTACTGGGTATATGTCCAGTTTTGTCATGTTTTCCCTCATTGTTTAAACTGTCACGTAGGATCACTTCCCTCTCTCTCTCCCTCCACCCCTCTCCCTTTTTCCCCCCCCCCCCCCCCCCCCCCCCTCCCTCTGTTCCTCTCTTTCTCTCAGTTGCCGATGAGATGTACCTGTTAGTCTGTCTCACTTATGTGCAATGTTACATTGTAATATATATTGTGTAGAACCCCAAAATGCTAATAATGATATTATACCATGTAACCCTGCTCTAAAAATACCGCAAGTACATAACACCCTATGTGTCCTGTTCAAGGTGCTTCAAATTACATCTCATATTTTCGATTTCTCAAGTTTTTCGTCCATAAAGTGCGCATAACCTCTCCCCATACATTGGCAAAATTGATATTGCACCCGGAAGTTATCCAGTCGATGTTAAATATTGATACTGCACCGGAATCTATTCAGTCAGCCCTCCCCTTTTAACTCTTTGACACTATCAGGTGCACACATATTGTAGAGTTGCCAACCGTTCCCGAAATTATGTATGGTCAATATTCAAATATGAATAACACAATGGCTGAGGTGAAAGCAAACATGACAAAAAGGACCATACTCCCAGCCATTCACTTATCATGAAAGCAGCGAATTCATATGAAAATACACCTCATACATTTTCGGAACGATTGACACTTCTGCTATTATACCACCGCGAGGATAAGGTACAATGGATTGGACAAAATAAACAACTTCCATTTCAGCATTCACAATACCAAGATGGGTACAAATGAGACATCCTTCCCTCTTGTTCTGTGGAGAAATGTCGAACAAATGTTGCACCTCTCCAGCTTATAAATGAAGTTTTTTTATTCATTTTTATTATGAAAGTATTGTAAAGGCTTGAATGAATTTATTTACTTTGTCCAATTTCTTTTTGGCTTCTGCTAACAGTGAAGTGAACCAATCACTCTACGTCGCCACTCTTCAACGCTTTTCAGGTGCACACGCGTATAAAGTGTAGATGTATTGATATTACCCCGGAAGTTTAAGACTCTTTTTCCACACTCCAGCATTACAGGTGCACTCGCGTTCACCCTCAGGGAAAAAGTATTTAAAGGGTATCTTAAGTCCCCAAAATTGTTTAATTAATAAATAGTATTCTTCAAACCAAGTTCGCTAAAAAGCAAATTCCATCAAAAGGATATTTAGTTTTTAACACCGAATTTTTAAACTGATCGTTTCTGATTAGTAAAATATAAAAAAAACACGGCTTGTTGGCAGATGAGCCCATACATTGAAGCAAAATGAAGAGCAAACAAACCAATGTGTATGCATTCCAAAACCCTTCGCGTGTCAATCATGAAAGAGTCGTCTTTCTCCTTACTCCTTTACCAGTATTCCAAATCATGTTGAATGAACTTCTTGTGGTTTTAATCTTATCCAGAAAGATTTACTTATATAGAAGGTTCCTCATACAACTTTTCAATTTTCTTGAGCCCTTACACCCCTATTGGGAGTGCTCAAAATAATGGTTCCAAACACACGGCTAAAAGTGAAGATATTATGATGTTTCCCAAGAAGATAAATTGTCAACCCTCTCTTATACTCTCCCGGGTCGTGTTTCATAAAGCTGCTCGTACACGTACACACGACTGGTATTCCCATCCTGCATTCCCATAGCGGGATTGGCACCCGAGGAAGGGTGACCAGTCGTGCGTACCTCTTTGAACCGCTTTATGCAACAGATGCCTATATAGGTAGTGTTTCACCCAGAAAAAAAATTAGGAACAATTTTAAGAACGACTAGTATCTGCGCTGAATACCAGCCGTTCTTATAGTTGTTCTTACAGTATTTCTTATCTCGTCGAAACACCGTCATGGTCTTGTTCAACAGCTGCACTTCTTTTCTAAGTGTATGTCTTGTGTGTAATTCATATTGCCCAGGAAGTTAATCACCACTCACCCCTCTCTTTCACTCCTCAACACTCCCCAGGTGCACACGCATATGTGGAACTGTAGAGGGAATAACAAGCAGATCTCCTGCGATTGTTTCTGTTTTTCTAGGAGTGTATCATGGTTGCATATGTATATCGATATTGCCTTTAGGAAGTTAATCACCACTCACCCCTCTCTTTCACTCCTCAACACTCCCCAGGTGCACACGCGTATCTGGAACTGTGGTGGCATTTCCGAGCAGGTCTCCTGCAACTGCGGCTTCGTTGCTAAGGAAGACAATGACGTCATCTCGGTGGACATGTGTGACGGCAACGTGCTGGAGACCCGGGCGGAAGTCCGGGTCAGGAGTCCCCAGCCTCTGACGGACGGGGTCAAAATCAAAGAGGCCAAGAACGGAACTAAAATTACCGTGAGTTTGATTCGCTGGCTGTCAGGCAAAATATGCCCGCTGACAGCGATGTCTATATTTACTGCTTTCATGGTTTAGTCACACATGCATATTTATTGACAGCATATGCCGAGTGTAACTGAACTATATAATATTGCACATTGAGCACATCAGTATGCGAAGAAGACGATTGACTGACGCTTACGTGTGCAAAAACCGAACGCTTTTCCGGCTTACATCTTTGGACAGAGAACGCATTTCATGATGTAAAGTAGTAACATAAAATGAGTTCTAAAAAGATACTACATGTATATTTGCCCTGTATTTTGAAGATTAGATCCTTTTTTAAGGTTCCCCAAAACATTTACAATTATCTTAAATAATTATTTTGAAACCTTCTCAGGTTCGTCATATCCATTTATGGTCTCTGAGCACGTAAATAATTTGGTTTGAACCTTTCTGTAGGATTCCATAGACAGTAAAACGCCTCTAATTTGCACCTTTCTTATATGGGTATACGCATCATAAGAAGCGTTTGTGCGTGACTGGGATCTGATGGATGGTGGATCTTATGTTGATGTTTTGGAAGATATTGATATATGAAGTAGAGGGATGGGGGGGGGGCACTATACAGGCTGGTTAAGAGAGATAAGGATGATAAAACGAAGAGAAGTTTAAAAGAAAATAAAGATGGATAATTTCTAAAATAATGAAAGACGTAATATTGTGAAGTATGAAAAGTTTTCAGAGGTCGAGCAGCCGGGGGGGGGGGGGGGGGGGGGGCTTCGCTCATCGATTACACGACCGTGGTGACAGTCAGCAAAATGGTGAATTTTGAATTAATCTACATTGATTAATCAAATGCCTGACTAGCAATCACAACCTGACTAGCAAAAGTTAATAATAATAATAATAATAATAATATATATGATTTATATGGCGCCAAATCCACTTTTCACGAAAATGCTCAAGGCGCAAAAAATGCCATCAGAAGTTCCATGTTTCTTCTTATTTTTTCTCAACAACTTTAGGGAGCGTCTACCCTTCCGCCACCAACAGCTCTTTTTACACCTGTGGCCACCGTCTTCTTGCTGAGACGTCTTCTCTTCTTGTGCCAACCTCTCAACATAGATGCAAACGTGATACGTCTACGCTAAGATGATGGTTTAAGAAGTTAAGAGTGTCAGCAAAAAGAAGGTGCAATTGATCCCTGTTTATCATAAATTTACCTTCTCGCTTCAGGTGGAGTTCTCTTCAGGCGCCTTCATCCGGGCTGATATATCGGATTGGGGTATGAGCATCACAGTTCAAGCGCCCTCTCTTGATTTCAATCGGACAGTGGGACTCTGCGGGACATTTGATGGTAACCCAGACAACGAGTTTCATGATCGACAAGGCAGGAACCTGGCTTTAGCGATGCGATACGGACAGGCAAATGAATTTGTCGAGTTATGGAGGTGAATTATTATAGATTGCTTTACTCGATTTTTATTAGAATAAAACAATTAACTTCATTTATGTTTTGCTCAAATATATACACTTTTGAGTTCTGAAATACTGCATTAAGCAGTTAGCTCTTGAGTTCTAACATCAATGGGCCCTTAAAATTTGATCAAAATAAGTATGGGTGACTTTTTCATTTTCCAATCCAAGTTATTGTTTAATATTACCATGTTCGACATGTTAACTCATGAATATTTCCATGCGTTTTACTTTCATAAATTGCTACAAATTGCCCTGAACGATTACGGACTTTAGTCAGAGGTCCTATTGATGAAGTTGTAATTGCCTAGTTGAATATTTGACTCTGTTGGTTGTCCTTTCATCTTTCATATGTCGATTATTAGAAATTGACGGAATATTAACACGTGAAGCCGTTCTATCTCTATTTCTCTTTTTATGACAGGCTTCGAGATGGAGGAATGTTCAATAGGATTCCCTTACCCGTTCCCTACCAGCTACGCCTCCCAGCATGTTCCTGTCTATCCCCCATAGTTCCTTCAAGCAACGACCTCTATCCTATACAGAGCTTAGGCTGCACGGACGCCCTATCATGCAGACCTCGCTGCACAAGGTTCGAGGACGTCCATAGGAGAGAGTTGGTCCAGTCCAGTGATGTCACTTCCTCATATTCGAATATTCTAACAAACGATGCGTTTGGGAGGAGACGTAGGAGAAGTGCCGAAAGGGACAGTGTGGATTTGGGTGATAGGACTAAGCGGCAGAATGCATTCCCGGTGGATGATGCTGCCTTGGACCCGACGTCCTTGAGGGATTTCTTTAACCTCTTTGACCTGAACATCCCTGGGATGGGATTCGGTGACCCGGCAAGTCCAGTCGGACCCAACGTGCAGAATACATACTTCTTCTTACCCGATCACAGACCTAGTGATCTTAGGCCTCTCCAGGCGACGTGGCCGACACCCAGTGGGATATCCCTGGAGCAGGCGCGGGAGTTCTGCTACCAGACCGTCGGCAACACCACGCTGGCTAACGCATGCGGCGAAACGAGTCTGAGAACAAACATGTACATTGATGATGCGGTGGAGATGTGCCTTAGTGACGTGCAGCTGACTGAAGATTTGACCTGGGCTTCGCAAACGTTGCCTCTAGTAGAAAATCAATGCGAGGCGGCCTATGTGTCGAATAGAACGTTATGGAGGCCTGATGTTAGTGCAGGGAACGAGCTCGGAGAGATTGTAGCTCCAGAAGGAGTATTGAGGGCGCTAAACTGCCCCAATGACTGCAGCGGACACGGTATCTGCACCAAGCAGGGGTGTATATGCGAAGAAGAATACAAAGGTCCAGAATGCAGTTGGAAGAACGGTACGGTCCAAACATTGATATTTTCTTCTTTTTGCGAGCAAGTAATAGTGATGGGTATAAAAACGGATGTTTTTAACCGTCGTAAATGATTTGACTTGCAACCCGTGGGCCTATGTGCCGTATGTGTCTGTATTAGAATTTCCTCGTGGAGTTGGAGATCAAGAAACAGATGCAGTCAGTAATGATAATGGTTATTTCTTTTTGGAGCGCACATGTCCGTCAGTAGTGACGCTCATGGCGCTGTACATCAAACATTAAATGTATTACAATGAACAATAACACTTGAAAAATATACATAATATTACAATTGCAATACATGATAATCAAGATGAAAACAGATGGATTATTAGAAGAGAAGAGTATTTGCACCTATACTGTACCTGCTCCTGATTGTCAGTTTGATATGACGAATGAAACCTTAGTCGTTCGAAAAATTAATTTTAAGGTAATTTGGATTGAAACTAACCACTTAAGATTTTATATAGTTTGATGGAATGGTATTCAATATTCCTATAATTTGATTTTGAAGGTGTCCCGACGATAAATATGATCTGGTAGAAGAATCCAGACACTGGTTGTTCTTGAGAAGAAGGTTTAGAGAAGGTGAGGCTAAAATAGAACTGAACGATCCTTATTCAAATGCGTGTTGATATGAGACGCTTGCTGTATTATTTTCATGAGTGAAATGATTGGTAAAACTCATCATATATTCTGACTGTAATTATCTTTGCTTCCAGATGCCAGTCCGCATATTGTGCGACTCGAGAACAATGGTTTATGTGATCGCGAGACACAGCGATGTGACTCTGTCAGAATCACAGCCAGAGAGTACAGAGAAGGCAAGACCGTCACGTGTCTCTTCTCTCTATCAAAGGTAATTTATAACATTACTGTGAATAAAAGGTTTCACTACTTGTGTGAAACTGTCCCAAGTTGTAGTTGATCTGCACTGGCCAAGAACCATCACTTGTATCTGCTCTTTCTAAGAGATAATTAAAACTATTGACTTCTAGCACTGGTTATACAGTGACCTTTTTTGCCTCTAACTGCTAGCGTGAAAGGGACACAATTTGCAGTTGTTGGGGGCAGGTCAGTCAAAGTCATTGTTGCATGCGCGTCTTGTTATATACATAGACCATAAATGTTTCAATTTGCAACTGGTATGCAATTGATTTGCAATTGACTAGAGCTGCTTTACAACACCCCTTTCAAGTGATTGTGTCAGCCACGATCTATTCTTTATGAGTGCATACATGCTGACCACTATTTGCGTTCTTGGTAGACCTGGTAGCTGTAAATCAAATTGAATTTGGCAAAATGTTGGAGCTTGATGATTTTCCTCACCCAAAGATTCAGCAAATGCTAAATGAATATTCGGCACATGCGGCAGTTTGCGGACATTTCATGCATTCTGAACATCGTAGTTTTGTTATTTACTTATACATTTTCTGAGCTCTCTGTTATCCCAACAACAAAGCAATTTGCGGAGTTTTACGCCTACTAATTAAATATCGTAAACGGGATGTAATCAATTGATTCATGACGAGCCAGTGGAAGAATTCTGTGTTAAACCTTAGTATTTACCCCCAAATAATTCTTCTGACTGGGGTAGAAGTGGCGATTAAGTGGTATTTTGCTTTGATCTCCGCATATGGTTTTATATTTTTGGTCTGTTTTAATGTTTTATTCAATTGCCTGTCTTTCATTCATTTCATCACAGGATGTGTTGAACGATGTCTCATCTGTGATCTATGCACAATCAATCGCCATAAGAATCAACAGGAAGACTGTACTATGCAATGTGCCGACGATTGAGGGCGCTGCTAACGAAGATGGTACAATGCGATGGGAAGTTCAGGTAGATCTTAATCTCCTTAATTTCATATTTTTTTTTTAGAATGGACTAAATTTTGGGAACATTAAAAGATACAAGAATTCAATTGAAAAATGGTTGTAAGATAGATGACACTTTGCACGGAAATGCTAATCATAACTGTATCAAAATGAATTCCGGTAGTGTAATTTTTGCATTGTGTGAGTATTTGATATTGATGGGGGTATTATTCCTCTTTATGAAGTACAGTTGTATTATGTATGTCTGTCTTTCAATAAACTTCATGAATTTTGTATGAAAGTATTACAGGATTCTAGTTTGTTACAGGTATTCCTGTGCCACCACAACCACCACCATCATCATCATCATCATCATCATCATCATCATCATCATCATCATCATCATCTTAATCATCATTATACCATCACCATCACCAATAACATCATCACCATCATTTTCATTATTATTACCATCGTTATCCTTAACATCATTATCATATTGCAGTAATCAACATCATAATTTCACCATCATCATCGTCGTCACCACCACCATCAACATCATCATCATCATCATCATTATCATCATCATCATCATCATCACCATCACCACCACCATCATCATTATCAACATCATTATCATCCTTTTCTTCCGTATCAAGATTATTCATGATTTTCTCTGTATCCACTAGGTGATGTACTCCGATTCGCCACCGAGTAATACAATGACCTTGATACACTACGATTCTAAATGTCACGTGTGTACTTGGACAGGAGTTTGCACTACAAAGGTAAGGAACTTGTATATCATTTTCTTCTTGCTTTGTTTCTTTGAAATTGTCTCGCACAAATTAAAG
>BQKZ01002372.1:3057-47129 GCA_036244855.1 Temnopleurus reevesii | reverse complement strand
TGTGTGTGTGTGTGTGTGTGTGTGTGTGTGTGTGTGTAGGTGTGTGTGTGTGTGTGTGTGTGTGTGTGTGTGTGCGCATCAGTGTGGATGAGGGGGCTGTCTCTGTGCGTGTATGTGTGTGTTATGTGTTTTGTTCCTCTGATAAGCAGAAGAAGGTGGCATAATGCTTCAATATCTACCTATTCCTATGTTGTAGACTTTTAATAAATAAATGGATAAATGTGTCTCACCGAAAAATATGTACGGTTGGCCGCTGTATTTTCACATTTCCTTGTCCCTGTCTTCAACAATTATTGTTTTCTAACATAGCAATTTTTTTTTCTCAACGGAAGAGCTCACATCCCTTCCCGAGACCACAATGGAAAAGGAATAAGTTTGAGACCGTATTCTGTATGAAAATCATATGATGATAAAGAATAATGTAGAAACCGATGTAATAGATTCAGACTTAGGGTAAAACCCATTATTTAAAATCATTCATGTGCAACAAAATATGATCAACTGGGCAAATCAATGGTATTTTGGACCTCCCTGAGACCATTGGCGCTTATGATTGCAATGCGTCATTCATAAAGGTTTATTTTACCTTTTATATTATATGACATGCTATATTCTTATTTTATATCCATAATTGATAATTTAATTGTTGCTTTAAAAAGGGGATTTTTAAGACATCCGAAGGCAAATTTCTTAATTGACATTGTACACAGATTTTTCCATAACATGATGAGGTGATGTTTAATTTCTTGTCGAAATTAACAACTGCGACTGAAATACTTAAATCATATGCCAAATGTAAGAGAGGAACTATTAAGAGTATTTTTTACATTATCGTTAACCCAATACTTGTAAACGCTATAATGATCACAAAGAGGTCAAATGCAGCATTAACTTAGTAAATCAATCATATCTGGGCATGAATGAATTTTTTCTTTTGATTTCTAATGCTGATCAAACAATTTGCTATACATCAAGCTCTGAGGAAGTATATGGGTTTATAATGGAAGAATATAGAGGAAAAAACATTAAGTGATTTCTATGTAAAAGACATTTTAAATAGATGCATTTCCTAGAGAGTTCACATAATTATTCTACTTACCACTGTACATCTTACTGGAGATTCAAGATTTAAGATTCGTTTTATTCATTTCATTTCTTATCCAATACAATAGTATATATCAACCCATCAAACATTTTCTTTTTAAACACATGACGGAAGCTTTGAATTGTTATTGAAATACTCCTCATTTATACTCCGGGGCAGTGTTTCATCAAATCGTTCTTAAAGCTACGCACAACTTTAAGAAATACTGGAATACGTTAAAAAGTGTAATACGCGGAAGATTCTAGACCATTCACCACGAGAACTACTACCAGTTTTGCGTAAAGTCTTTCTTAAAGTCTTTCTTCACTTGGTGAAACACCACCCGGAACGGTTGGCATCTCTTGATAGAGAAACGTGATTTGAGCCAACGTGACTGAACAGTCACATTTCAAAGGATAATCCTAGATATTGAACCACACCTCCTGAGGCTTAAGTCTTTTTCCCAAAGTCTTTGATTTGCAAAGATTTTTGCAAAGCCAGTTGGATCGCGAAATGCAATGATTTTGCCGTCAGCGTTCATCTGTATAGGCCGACTCACACCTTTGCGTTTTTAGCCTGCGTCGGCCAAGTGTTTTTTGAAAATTAAAGACGCTCCCCGAGCGCACAGTATTTACGCGGATCAGACGTGCGGCGTATGACCTTTCTGATGATGTTGATGATGATGACTTCTTGTATAACGCCGGTCATCGCCTCGGCTGGGCGCTCATGGCACCCAATTACTCAAAATATTGTCTCACAGATTTCAATGTCCTAATCTGCGTTCATTTCTGCGTCCAGGGAACGTTTTTAATTTTCAAAAAACGCTCGACCGACGCAGGCTAAAAACGCAAAAGTGTGAGTCGCCTTTTATGTCCACGAAGTTGTTAAACGCCTACATGTAATCAATATTTTAAAGCCTTACTGAAAGCTTATTATTTATATTGTCTGATAACTGTTATTTGATGCCGTGGATGGACTTTAGACATGTCCCTGTGGCCATAGCAGATGGAATGTTCACCAGTTATTTTAAACAATGATGTTTTATAATATTTACGCCGATATATTTTGTCTACAAAGCTTTATGCACCCATTCCAACAGATATTTATGTGATTTTGTATACTTGGAATGAACTTTTATCCGAGGTTATTCCTTTCCGGAGATTTTTTCAAAGACATGATATTTGGGACTTTCGTAAATTACTCCTTTTTATAATTCACCATCTGCTGGTTCTTTTAAATAACCACTGACTGTTTCGGGATACAAGGAACTACATATACATGCAATTCATTAAAAAATGAATGATGAATGCATCGGTTAGGCGGGCCTGAGTTCTCGGGTTCAAATGAAACTAGTAAAAATGATAATCGCATTTACCTGCTGTCATTTATCAAGTTACGAAATACTTTTAGAACGAATCTAAGAACGATTGTTACCCGTTCTTGTTCTGAATAATCGTGCGAATGTCAATCATTGAGCACGACATTCTTAAAGTCATTCTCAAAGTTTTTCTTGTAAGTTGTTCTGAAACATCGCCCTGGCAGCGACAGAATGTACAGCATAGCAACATTGAATTGTATTTTTTGTTTGTTTTTGCTATTATTCACTGTATGTTGTTTCTTGTTGAAATATGGGGAGAAAATTATAAATATTCTTTAGTCGATTTTCTAATTTATTCCTCGTTCTTTTTCTTTATTTCGACAGCTGTTTGTTCGCCGATGTGTCGGAACGGTGGACGTTGTGTGAGACCGGGGCTGTGTGTTTGCCCCAGAGGGTTCCAGGGGCAGTACTGCCAAAGAGGTAAACGAAAAGGGGTGCTTTACACAAGTGCACATACAGTGTGCCAAACCAAGTTTAGTTGGACTTATGCTGTTTGAGATAAGTGTTGTGCAGAATTCATATTGTATTGGGGTATACGATTTGCATAGAATATTAACAACAAGTAATATAAATTGCACTGTCATATATTTAGCATGGCTTGTCTTTACATTTTGTACAGTTCAACGTGTGTTCCACATGAGAATTTGACCAAAGTCTGCTTGTTTTTCAATCTCAAACAAGACTCTTGTGAGGTATGAAAAACATTTTGTCCAATTCATGTATCCTCACTCTTGCATGACTCATCATCGAAACCTTAGCCAACAAACTTGCTAGAGTACTGAGTATTTTTATCTGTTTTAAATTATGAAAAATAAGAAGTTCCCTTTTGTTTAGTTTTGTTAATGTACTCTTTTCTACACTGCATTACTTTCAGATACAGATTTACATAATGGTATATGACCACAAAACGTAATATCTATTATTGTTTCTTATACAGCAATGCACTCTCTTCTACACTGCGTTACTTTCAGATACAGATTTCCGTAATAGTATATGACCCGTAAACGTAATACCTATTACTGTTTCTTATACAGCAATGTGCTCTCTTCCTTGTCGAAATGGAGGAACTTGTGTGCGTAGAGATATGTGCGCCTGTCCTAAAGGATACACAGGCAGACGGTGCGAAAGAGGTTAGTTTATTTTCATGTATGGTGTTTGTGAAGGTGTGTGTGTGTGTGTGCCTGATTGAGGTGTGGGGTGTGGGAAAATATGCGTGCGTGTGCGGGAGCGAAACAAATATTATGTGCATCAATCCAGAAGGTTATACTTGGATGTGATCATGTGAAAGACTTTATTAACTTAGTTTGTGTGTGTGTGTGTGTGCGTGTGTGTGTGTGTGTGTGTGTGTGTGTGTGTGTGTGTGTGTGTGTGTATGTATGTTTGAGGTGTGGAATGTGGGAAGATATGTGTGCATGTTTGGGAACGCAAAATAAATGTGCACCAGTTCAGAAGGTTTTACTGGGATGTAAAGACAAATGTGATTAGTAACGCCCTTATTTAAAAGAAGCATCGTTAACCAATTAGTTGATGACGAAGATAACGAGGAAGATAGAACCATCGTCGTTTGACATTTTTGAGCAATTATCATTTTGTCTAAATAGTTGGTATCCTGATGTCTCAATACATATAACAAATATACAATTTTAGCAAAGAATACAATGCAAATGTATAGAATTGCATTTCTCTTTATATGAACAAATAATAACTTATGTCAATGAAGATTGATAAATAGATTTCCAAATTATCAATATATCATTTGTTCACATCCAGCAATTTGTGAACCCAGATGTCAAAATGGCGGCCGCTGTGTCTCGCCCGGCAGATGTTCCTGCCCATCAGGATACAGAGGACGGAAATGTCATAAAGGTGAGTTATTATGATTATTTCAAAGAATTTCGCCAAAATAATATGCATTATTCTAAATTCATGAATTTAGGATATATTCATCATCAGTCACAAATAATTTTTCATCAGGATTCTCATTAGACAGTAATACAAGATTTTAACATTTAATCATGACAAATCTGGAATTAAATAAGAATATAGTTTTATATATCAAAACACTAAAAGTTAACTAGCAAATTTCAGCTTGATACTTTTAATATAGTCTTGATTATAGAGGTTATAATGGCCTCTCTGTTCCCAAATTGAAAATCTGATTAATGTATATCAATCTGAAAAAATAGTTCAAATAATTGACTAAAGGGTTGTGACTCGGGACATGAGAAGTTTTTGAGTCAAGACGTAAATTTATTTTAACCGAGGATATAAGAAGTTAATTACTTTGGATTCAAACTTCGCTTTTATTGACCGACGAAGCAATTTTTTGCTCCCTCGGGCGACAATTGTAATCCAGATTTCAAATATTTGCGCACTGAGACACAAACTTCACGACTTGAAAAGCAAATTTCACTGTGCACATCAACAGCCTTCTTCAGGGTCCCTATAATAATTATGATTATTTACATTTATAAAGCGCCTTTTTGTAAGATTCAAAGCGCATTTTAGAAAAGTTTGTTTTATGTTTAATATCTGTCAACATTTGTCCTCTATCTGATTTACAGCTATATGTCCATCCGGGTGTAGAAACGGTGGAGAATGTGTCGAACCAAACGTGTGTATGTGTAAGCCTGGCTACACAGGCTCTAGCTGTGAATCACGTAAGTATACACTAAATTTCGTCTGGTTGTCTTTTTTAGTATTATTCGTTAGATATAAGGCCCTGGACTATTAGGTCAGTATAGCAACATATCTGGCTCAGTGCATTGCCCTTATTTTCTATTCTACTGTACAATTTCCAGAAAAAAGATGCAATTTTACACACTTAAAAATGAATATGCATATTTGCACCAGGATGCAAACAAACTTCAACTCTAAAGCACATTTTAAGAAGCTTTATTGCAACTTTTAACAAAATTTAACATTGAACAAAAACATTTTAAAGACGCACTAGTTCTTGGCTTCTAACCCACGCCACACCTAACTCCAAACCAGACGTGCTATCGACTGAGCTGTGTATACCCCATTGTTGACTGATGGATATTCGGACATCATACTTTCACGAGACTCAACCGGGTACTGTGATTTAATTTTACGAATTGCGTTGCCACCGTCCAAGTATATCGAGTCTCTGTTTTATGTTTACTCAATCTGCCATTCGGTCGAAAGCAATGACTAGCTCAGTTGGTAGTGCTTGGCTGGGGCTGAAGTGATCGCTCCTGTTGTGTGTTCATACCCCACAGCTGTCAGGTTATTTTATATTATTATTTTGTAAAATATGAAAAGATGCGATTTTACACCCTTGCAAATACAGGCACTATTGTTTCTAAAGGGTACCGCAGCGATGCATGGATTAATTTTGAACTTTTTTTCTAAGTGTGTGATAACTATGTCATCTAATTGATTAAACATTAATTTCTTTATTTTTTTACAGCTATCTGTAGTAGACCGTGCATGTACGGCGGAAAGTGTGTGAGACCAGAGACATGTTTATGTAGAAAAGGATACAGAGGGGATGTATGTGAAAACAACAGGTTACTACATAGAAGGTGAGAATAAACTTTTTGTTTGTGATTTTTTTTTTCGTTCTTACCTGTTTTAATACGTTCCTTTTGCACAGGTTACATCTGTTTCACAATAGATTAACTGCGAACAGAAGAGACAACAAATTGACAAAGTAACAAACTTATATAAACATTCAACAATACCTAGATGCGTAAACATTCCATTCCCCACTTTTTTTTAGGAGAAATGTCAAACCGATGTCACACTTGTTCAGTGAATAGATAGGGAAGCTACTTTATTTTGTGTTCATGTGTTATAAATGGTCAAACTCTTTCAGAAGTCATTATCTTCATCCCTAAATAGTTTGCTAGAAGTTTAGCCAGAAACTATGCAGCATATTGCCCACACAGCCGTTTCGATGAACGAATCGACTAGCCGTTTTGTTCCGCAGGAACTTGGAACAAGTCGACTATGACATTTACAAATATATGCTCCATCCACCCCTTTTACTTCTTCCTATTAACTGTCTTTCGGAAAAGAGTAAAAGCTATATGAAGAAAATTGAGAATAATACTTAAAAGATTGCTATTTCGTATGGAGCAGATCATTTTTATTCTAAAATTGAGGGCCAATTAATAGTGGTACGAATGAAGTATTGAGGTTTTTCGATGAATAATAAATTAATGGCAACGATACTTCAATGAATAGTTATCTGGTGAATAAAAAGAAACACTTCTCAATCACGTATTTAACGTCCCATATGAGAGAGTGTGCCGATATATATTTCGAAATAGGCCTGAAAGCTTTGCATCCAATTTAGAATGAATCGTATTGATTGCTAATTTTATCTGTAACAGATTTATTTTCAGTGGAAAATTGAATGCTATTTAATATTCATACGAATATAGTATTATAAAATTATTAGGTTTCCGATGAATTATTGATTAAGGCGATACTTGAATGAAATGGAATTTCTTCCTACTTAGTCGTATGGTGTATGATACAAATTGTAAATTTCAATTATTTCTAATAGGGCAGTCACACCAACAGACTGATCCCATCCTGCTATCAAACTGGTTAACAAAAGTGTCATTATTATTGTATTATTCCGTTTGAAATCTGATATGCTAAGGTTATATTCCACAATTTTCATTGTAAAAATTCATTGATTAAACAAATCTTTGATATATTGTTCATAAGTCCAATTTAAGAAGAATCGGTTTGGCAGCAGGGGGAGATCAGCCTCTCGGTGTGACTGCTCCATTAGTCTGTACAAGGTCCCATAAAAGAGTGCGTCTCTCTGAGGCGTTGTGGCGTGCGCCTGTAATCAAGCTGTTTGGGACAGTCATAAATTGACCTGCTTTGGTGGCGGGTTCGATCCCGTCCGGGCGCCTCCTTCTCTCTCTCTTCTTCTTATCCTGGTGTAAATATTCAAATTTGAATTATACACGCAGTACAACCAAATTTCTCTCTGTCTCCCTCTACCTCTCTCTCTCTCTCTCTCTCTCTCTCTCTCTCTCTCTCTCTATTTCTACATATGGAAAAAATTATTGTTTATCTTTTCTTTCAGATTTAAAAGAGAAGAGGACGACCCTTTATGATCACCATGGGAACTATTTTGAGTAACCAGCCAAAGCCGTTCATCTTCTGCAATGTTTTTATAAATTGTGAATATTCCACTAATTTCCTATTTATATTTGAAAGGTCATGTTTTTATACTAATCTTGATGGCATCATTTTGCACGGTATTCATGGCATTGTCTTTGTGTGGTAATTAATGAATATAAGATTTAGATTGTGCATACATGCAATATTGTAATCTAATTGAAAGATCATCATCTGTTCTTCGAGAATTTCTGAGTTTGGTTTGTTAACTTATCCTTCACTGCCTAATTGACGCATTTTTTATTAGTAAAGACATAAACAACACGATATAAACTGTTTCCGCAATAAACTGTTTCAGCAAAATAAAGCGGGTCATGGACAATAGAGTCTTATGCCGAGTATTTAACTGTGCGGACACAACAATCAAAATCCGGTTCCGAGTTGAATAGCTTTACAAAGGAGCATTAAATTGGCGGTAAGTTACGGAAATAGATAATATCGTGTTAAATATGTAACCCAAATTCAGCAAAACCCCGACACTTCACGACTTCACACATGAATTTTTGACTTGGATATGTAAATACGACAGAATGTTATTCACACCCTAGTTGAAAGCAACGTAATTTTTTTTACGGAGAACTTGTCCGGTATTAGTGTCAACTGTCTGGCTATAGCTTATGTGTAAAATCAGCGTGATCAAATATGCTCCAGTGAGGGAACAATCGAACGAGAGAGAAAAAAATCAAAAGCCACAGGTGTCTTTTTTGTGAACACCATGTACAAAGAAATTATGTAAAAGACGGTTCTCGATTACAATTAAATCATGGCCGTTTTTTGCGAATGAATTGTCATAGTTTTCAAGAAAAATGACTTTATTCAATGCCCCCACTTTGGAAAAATTTTATTTTGGTGAACAAAATGCATTTTCCGAATAAAAATTTTCTTTCGTAATTTGAACATAAACTTAATAGCCAGAATCATATAACAGGGTTTACTCCAAATATGAATTTTTCTCATTCCTGTTGAGTTTATATCCAAAAGAGACTCGTGTGTCTTTCAAGAAGTTCATTTTTTTTCTTCTTTTGTGTATGTTCAATAACGCATTTTCACACCAGCTAACCAGGTAGTTGATATATATTACCTGTAAATTGTGTAAAAGGGCATTCCCCTGTTAAAACTCATGTTACTTTCAAGTAGGGAAAAGCTATTTTGCTGTGTGTATAATCAGGACTGATGCTTTGTAGTTACTGTCGCGACGAAGTGATCGAGTGCCTGATTTTCTTATTTATTTATTTTCTGGCGGGGGGTGTGATAATTGCGCACAACAATATGAGGCCTTGATTTTTCAGATTTAACAAACTTCATTTAATGGAAATCATGGGGATGTTTGTAACAGTGTAATTAATTCATTTTGGAATTAACTTTGCCCGAAATGGTACGAAACCTCAGTTTCCATGTTTGTGGCGAAATGCCATGTCTTTATATACCACAATGCAGTCCTTAATAAAGAACGTATATTTGTTTGCTTTTTTCATGATACTCTCAAAGCGGTAAATCCCCGATATCTCATTAATGGTATTCATTTTTTTTATGTTTACATCATCTGTGTAATGCAGTGTACCTCCAAAATGTCAACTTCTCCCACACACAGCCGGTTGATATCCTTAAGGGTACGCCTCTAGGTTTTCTTTAATCCCTGGATACTATTTTATGCTTTTCATAAGAACAAAGGTTTGTCTACCCGATGAGAGATTAAATGAGTTAGTATAATATAGTATAATATAGTATTTATTTTCCGATTCAAATAAAAAGAAACAAAACAAAAATACAAACAAAATGAATTATACAAATACTTGATTATATACATGATAAAACAAAAATATGAATCGGCTGGAAGCCCATTCAGCAGTGCCAGGCACGACACTACTGGTCTTCCATGGGATCCAGGTGAAACATAAAAGAAGAAGTATATAGAAGAAGAAGGAGAAGAAGAAGAAAGAAAAGAAGTAGAAGAAGAACGATGATAGAACATACAATATAACAATAAAAGAAACAATATGACAATAAAAGAAACAATATAACAATAAAAGAAACAACTACAATTCCTTCATCTTCAACTTCACCATGAATGAATACTGTAAATGGCAGCAGCATCAGCATGTATTTTTTGGAAATAAGCAAACTGAATTTCATTAAACCTCTTAGAAGTAGGGAGAATAATACTTTCTTTTAGTATTCAGCTATTGTAAATATATTCCGCACTGCAGAACCCTAATTTTCAGTACTAAGTTTCTTTCACCGATTGTCTCCTCTTATTTTCGCACAATAAGTTCATAACATCTTTACCAATTTTCTTTGTTTACGACAGCCTGAATAAAAACCTAAAGCCCCGGTCACATAGGACCCCGAAAGCATCACGATTCACCCGACTCGTTGTTCGGAGGCAGTTGTGAAGTAACAAAGAGTCGGGGTAAATCGTGTTGCTTCCGGGGTCCTATGTGACCAGGGCTTTTGCTAGCCCAGACCGTCCAATCTGGACTAGCTCGGTGGACCATCTATGTGTACTCATAACAAAAGCTTAGTCCAGCGCACTGCAAAATATGAGGGCAAAAAGTCAACCCAGCCAAGTGCTGGGCATTTTTTTCCTCATTCGTTCAGCAAACTTTTCCTCATTAGTAGAGTAACTGCCATTTTCACTTGGAAAAGATTATTGCTCATTATTGTTGGTTAATTGGAAAATGCATTACTTGTAGAGCAAACAATATTTGCCTAACATATGAAGAAAACGTAGCCAAATTATTGGGTTGACTATTAGCCGAGCACTTTTTGCCGTGCAGCATTGACTACCATTTTGTTAGTCTATTATAGTGACCAGCTTGATGTCAGCTGGATATGAATGACTAACTTGAAGCTAGTCACTGGCCTAACAGAATGATTGTCAATACTGCTGGACGAATCAATGATAGTCCGACTTTTTAGTTTAACAGACTAGTCTGGATTTGACCGTCTGGAATATTTTGGGTCTTTAGCGATTAAATTGAAGGACCATACCTGTAATGTTTGTCTTGGTTCTGTACTCTTTTCGTGGAAATTATACAGAAAACCCATGAGGGGTTTAACGAATATGCTGCGATATGGTTTTATTTATGTAAATGCTATCGACGTGTAACGGTATTCATTTAGATATAAGTATAATAAGAAAGATATTAAGTATTTATTAAGATGATAGCAATATGAGCATGTTATGATTTTTTTTAATCAATGATGTAATATACCTCGTATTCATAACTGTAATGTGTATATTATGTAATAATGTTTTTAAACTATTCATTTTCAAGTGCTATTGCTATATTGATTAATTAATTCGCCGTATTTATTGGTGCTTAATTGATTTTACCGTCTTTGTTTCTCATTATTCCAAAGGTTCACAGTTCTGAGGATCATCACTAGATTTTATTTTTTTAAATAGTGTTCACTGCCTCTAATACCCGGATTATCGGTGTTCAGATTTTCCAATAGTTTGGAATGGAAAATGTGATGTTACTATTCCGAAGTTTTGGTATAACTTAAAACTCTTTTAATTTTTTTTTAATTTTCTGAATGATTCTTGTATCTGATTTGACACTAGTCCTTTTTTAATTAACGACTCTCAAAATTGCTCCCGAATCTTTTGCATGAAGCCTGTTCTTCACAGATTAGGGACCGTATATAATGATTTAAAGGGGAATTACACCCAGACAATAATATACGATCAGTAAATGAATAAAAATCAGATGAACAAACTGTGAAAATTTGAGCAAAATCTGATAATTCATTCAAAAGTTATGAATTTTCAAAGTATCATTTCCACCTGTGCTGGGCATCCTTGAATTGGCATGCGTATAGCTAACTAGCATAATCTGTGATGTCATACATGGAGAACTCCTCATTCACTTTGTAGATAAATTTATTGAAAATGAATCAATATCATATTCCAAATGAGGAATCAACACCGTTCTTTCTGGAATGCTTGCAGAATTGATGTGGTTATAACATATTTAATCGAAGAAACAAATTTTTGTCTACTTTTCTGGAAAAAAAAGGAAAATGTGAAATTTTGTGTACAAAACGAATGGAGAGTTCTCCATATTGGCAGCCATTTTGTGCCTGTACGTTTGCCAATTTAAGGAGGCCATGAGAGACGTCAATCAAAACTTTGAAAATTCATAACTTTTGAATGGATAATCCGATTTTGCACAAATTCTCACAGTTTTTTCATCTTATCTTTCTTCATTTAATGAGAGCAATTTAATGTCTCAGTGTAGTTCCCCTTTAATAGTTCTATGGAATAAAAAGGGTTTCGGTATTACTGCATGTACTACTCCATAAGTGCTGATGTGCTGATATTTGTGGCTTCGTTATTTTTATTTGTACTAGGAGTGTTTTCGTTTGCTTTTCGAATGTGCAGTGATGTGTTAGGACTTTCACTACAGCTATTTAACCCGGCTCCTATTCCCATCACTTCATTTTCCGCGTTTAGGGACATAATTTGTGGTAAGCGCGTTATAAATGCTGTAAATTATTATTATTATTATTATTATATAAAATGATCATAATTCAACAACAACTTGACAGCTCCTTTTCCAAGTCTCTGCAAGTGCGTGTCCTTAAAAATACAATTTATATGCTAAAACTTTTAAGAGCAACATATTTTTTATTGTTCTGCTGGAAAATCAATGCTTCGAAATGATAGATATAATGAATCCTCCTTTTGTTTTGTGAGTAATTTTGTCCGTGGTTTCACGAAGTGACAGAAGCCAAATTGTATTATTGCTTGAAACCATCTTTTTTTTAATTGAAACGTGTTCTTCTGAATTTTAATGGAACGCATTTTGAACTGTTGATCTGTCAGGATAATTTTCTTCATGCAACGCTACCCTTTCGCTCAACTCACTTCGTGAAAACACTGACGTTATGTCGAATATAATACCAGGTAAATGATACGCTATACCATTTGATATATACTCGATTGTTACATGTTAATGCTGAAAATGATACTATATACATGTAAATTCATTTTATATTATGCCAAATAAGTATTACTTGTAAACATATGGCTGATATATATTTTTACAGTATGACGTAAGTACAAAATTGTATTATTATTGAACCTTTCATGCCTGTGCAGGTTGATATTAACAGAAAAAATGTCTTTCATTTTATGATTCTCCATTCATTTAATACTTTTTTCGGGTCAATTTATTTGCTGTTGGTTGCTTGCTATTATTCGCATCTCTATTATATTTTAAAGGGACTGTATCATTGACATGATTGAGGTTTCCTCGCTTTATTTTCATGAATTTGAAATCCGACCTAATTTCTCCGAAGTACGAAGATTATCCGAATCATATTTCAGTAAAATTGGATAGAAATTGACGATTGTACTCTTTGCGAAAACAGATATTCTTATCGAGCCAGGTTTTCAGTCGGGATTTGTTTCACGAACACAATTCATTTCAGAACCTTTTGTTATTCACATTTTTATTCATATCCTCATACATATTCTTGGTCAGTTTGCATTTCTGAATGGTGCTATTTTACACGAAGTGTGATATTGTTGTTCATTACTTTTCATATTTGTTATTATTTCTTATGATGTGATCTTGACATGTGTAAATTTTACATAAATATATTTGATATTATCAACAACGTTCTTTTTATTCGTCTTTACTCTTGTATACGTATGCTTGTAATATTCATAACCTCATTTTCCTGACTTCAATAATCAAGTCTATAATATTCATTTTGATTATAAATGACCAAATTGTCAAAATGTTAGAATTTAATGAAAATCAAAATATAAACCAAACAGGGAGAACAGATGTCAATATCTCAGGTTACATGAAAAACGCAGTAAGATATTTCTAACACGATATAAACTATTTTTCGAAAAATAAAGTCGGTCGAAGGAGAATAGATCCGTTCGCCATGATTAGAACTGTGCGGACACAATAATGACATGCCGGTTACGATTTGAATAGCATTACAAAGAACCATTGAAATGATGTTCGACTTTATTTTTCGAAAATAGATTATATCGTGTTTTTTTTTGTTCATTACCATGTACTGTGAGCATTCAATTTCAATTTTCTAATTCCTCACAAAAATTATATCCCAATCCTCATCAACATCTCTGTATTCATAAAAATGAAATGCTTACAATATATGTGGTAGTGAATATTTTCCATGTGTATTTTTAATCCTTCAAGTTAGAGACATTTTAAGGATTTATAGCAGCAAATTGTTAGGAATTGTGTGACATGTTATGTCTCAATTATGTCTCAATGAATTTTCACATCCCAAATGAAGTACGTACCGGTATTCTTAAGTATTTTGTGATCCATTCGAAAATACCTTTCGTTTCATTTTCAGAGATATATAAAAGACGGGATCATCTTTTGAATTAGTCGGAAACCATATACATCCGCTTGTCGTCTTTTTTGTTTTCTTTTAGAATTAATATCTGTATGAAAATAGCTCTTCTGATAATGGGGATATAAATCATTCCGAAAGAGACTTTGACATTTTCTTCCTGAAGCTGTCAAAATTCAAGGCTCATCATGATCAAGTACTGTACCCCAAGATAATTGGTTATTCTGACAAATAATGAATATTAATGATGTTAAGATGCCAACTGGTGCTCATCAGTCATGTCAGATAGTCGGAGGGAAGATTACAAGCAAATCACTTCCAATTCGAATTATGTAAAGCAAAGACTTAGGGCATTATTGTAGTATCACTACGATGCAACCTCGAATGGTGATAATATAATATTTTATTCTCTCCGTAGAAACTCCTCGACAACGATTTTAAAAGGCTATAAAGATTCATTTTTTTAAAGGGGAAATAAACTAACTACCAAATAACCACGACCACTTATCAAAATGGCACTCCAGATCAACAACGCCTCTAATTTTGTTGAAAAAGGTAATCAGAATAAAATTTATCATCGCACGTTAAGTCAGTGACGTAATATATTCGAAAAGTTTTCAATTCTGGTGTGAGATCTTATCATATCGGTTTTTTTTATGAAAGATACTTGTGTGTTTATGATGAGATTCCTCAAAATCTTCTATGGTACTCGCGTATCTCAATTCCTCCAACACACTTACACACAAACACCCACACACATACACATACACGCACACACACATACTCACACTCAATCGTTCCCTCCCTCTCTTTCTCTATCCCGCTCTCTCTCTGATCATATTTACATCGACACATATTCGTCATTTTCCTACTCAGTGTATTCACATCATCAGTAGATAACAGATGGCACAAAATCTTCTTTGGTACACACACGCACTCAATCTTTCAATCACCCCCCCTCTCTCTCTCTCTCTCTCTCTCTCTCCTCTCTCTCTCTCTCTTTCTCTCTCTCTATCTCTCTCTCTCTTTACATCGACACATACATTCCTTATCTACATTCGCCTTTTTGAGACTCACACTCTGTCTCTTTTTTATACATTCTTCACCGTAATTTTTTTTTATTTTAAATGATTATACACAACAGATCGCCTCCGTGAGGAGGGGGAGGCTTTAGAGGGCGAGTTCCCCCTCTCTTACACTCTCACGCACACACTCACACACATACACACTCACACACACATACACACAAACACACCTACGGAAGGGTCTTTAAATATAACTTCAAATTTCTCTTGGGTTGCAAATTTATTTGAAGAAAATGTTCTTTCTTCTGGCCAGTCAGACCGACTCGGAGATTGATCGTAGAAANTTCTCTCCGTAGAAACTCCTCGACAACGATTTTAAAAGGCTATAAAGATTCATTTTTTTAAAGGGGAAATAAACTAACTACCAAATAACCACGACCGCGTATCGAAATGGCACTCCCGGCCAACAATGTCTTCCATTTTATTGAAAAGTAAAAGTGCTGGATAAAATTGTATCACCGCACGTCAAGTCAGTGACACAATATATTCGAAAAGCTTTTAATTCTAGTGTGAGATTTCAACATGCATGTATCTGTTTTCTATGTAAGATAATTGAGTGTTTATGACGAGATTCCTCAAAATCCTTTATGGTACTCGCGTATCTCTATGTGAGGTGTGGCTCTTTACGGCTATGGCTTTCCTCCTACGCACATACATACAAACACACACAAACACACACAAAAACACATACACACTCAATCTTTCCCTCCCTCTCTTTCTCTATGCTGCTCTCTCTCTTCACTTTCTCTACCCCTCTATCTTTCTCCCTCTGATCATATTTACATCGAAACATATTCGTATCTTTCCTACAGTGTATTCACATCAGTAGTAGATAACAGCTGACACTATATTATCAAAATCTTCTTTGATACAAAATGAGGAGTGGCTCTTAGCGGATCGGTTTTTCTCACACACACACACACACACACACACACACACACACACACACACACACACACACACACGTACACACGTGCACTCAGTCTTTCCCCCTCTCTCTCTCTCCATTTACTCTCTCTCTCTCTCTCTCTCTCTCTCTCTCTCTCTCCCTCCCTCTCTCTCTTTTTACATCGATACGTACATTGCTTATCTACTTTCAGGGGTTTTTTGCTATTGTATTCACATCAGCAACAATATGTGACTCTTGACACTTCATTTATTCATCCATCTCTCTCTCTCTCTCTCTCTCTCTCTCTCTCTCTCTTTGCTATATTCATATTCTAAAATAACTATATTTTATTACTTCTCACCTTTCTCAACCTTTTCTCCTTCTGTCCCTCCCTTCTTTATCTATATATCCTTCTTTTCATATCGATCCATACGTTATGAATCCATTTTTTATTCATCATGTTTTGTCACCAGAATATTAATAGCAACAGCAGATTGCGCAAGAAGATTATAATCATCTCATCATTCATTTCATTTCNCTGCGTACAAGCAAACAAGTGGGACTGTTTTCCTTTTGAATTACACTCGGGTTAAACCCGAAGAGTACACAGGATCTTGCTGCTTGACAGACACTGTGCACTTCCACGTCGTTCATTATTTTGGTAACAGAATGACTTCGGATAGTTCAGTCATCTGGGGCCAATTGTACGAGAAGGTCGTAGCTATCCTGTTCTCGCTAAAACGCCTTGACATCTTGTGCCACCCTCTTAACGCAGACAAGAACGTGGATACGTCTATGTTAAGGGGGTTGCACAAGAAGTTAAGACGTCTTAGCAAGAAGAGGATAGCGAAGACCATTTCGTGCAATTGACACCTGGGTGCCAAAAGCAAGATATACTTTATAAGTGCACCCATTTCAGATTACTCTCTTTGCACCGCAAACGCCAGTGGTTTAAATTTAATCTACTCGATGCTCATAATTTGTTACACCAGATTAGTGTTTGTGCGGACACAGTGCTGAATTAAGCTCATATCAATCGATGTGTTAAAATTATACTTTAATTTATATTTTGATACATTTTTTATTCTAATTACAATCAATCTAGGTTATTGAAATATTGTGATTAATTCCGCTGGGTGACGTAATGATAGATATAATTTATTCAATATTGTCGCCAACGGCCCACAAAGGGGTGCATACGCATTACTGCTGTGTTAAGCTACCCGGAGGCGATGACAAAAATTCATAGGCTATACCGGGTGGGACTCGAACCCACGACCTCTGGATGACTAGACCAGTGTCATAACCACTAGACCACCGGAGCGCCCTAGCGATAAGGTTCTATGTGAATCCAATGTGTTTGAAATATTGTGATTAATTCCGCTGGGTGACGTAATGATAGATATAATTTATTCAATATTGTCGCCAACGGCCCACAAAGGGGTGCACACGCATTTCTGCTGTGTTAAGCTACCCGGAGGCTATGACAAAAATTCATAGGCTATACCGGGTCGGCTATAGCCTATGAATTTTTGTCATAGCCTCCGGGTAGCTTAACACAGCAGTAATGCGTGTGCACCCCTTTGTGGGCCGTTGGCGACAATATTGAATAAATTAAATCTAGGTTATTGTTGGTATGCTGTGTTAGCACCTATCTGGTGCTGCTCATTCGGAATTCCAAGTCAGTGTCCGGGTTGTAAATGGTTTAAGGAGAATGATTGTTGTAGTGCATTATTAATTTTACGCATTTTTAACACTTCGCCGAAGAAGACAAAGCTTTACTCTTTGTATTGAAACAGTTCTGACTCTCGCCTTTCAACTAGAGGCTCCATGGTTCGAATCTTACCCACTGCGTCAATTTCCTTGAACAAGAAATATATCCACACCGTGCTGCACTCAACCCAGGTGTTTAAATTGGCACCTCTTAGGATATGAAGATTGTCGTCGCCAATGTAACTTTGGCTGACATTGTGGAAGCTCCCCAGGGAGCTAAGGAAACGCACTATGTGCGGTTGACATTGTTCCTTTGATCGAGTTGATGATAGTGTTAGAGCCCTTTGGGCCGTATGCGAGAAGCGCCAAATAGGAAATACATGTACTAGTATTATCATTATTATTATTATTATTGTTATTATTACTGTTATAATATTTTGTTTTTGTTTACTTTAAAGAAGTTTCAGTCACGTAGTATGCCGGGGACGTAAGCGATTTCTTGATTTCAATACAGCCTGATGTTACTTATCAAATACCAAATACCGGCCATGTGTGGCTCAGTGGTAGAGCGTCTGCCTCATGAACGGAAGGTCGTGGGTTCGATCCCCGGCCGAGTCATACCAAAGACTTATATAAATGGGACCATCTGCCTTCTTGCCAGGCGCTCGGCATTTAGGAAAGGAGAAGGGTAATAATAACTTTATGTTATGCAAGGCCCGCTGGAAGAGCAACTAGCTTACAGCTGAATGTGGCTACCTTGGGTAAATAAGACATATTATTATTATTATTATTATCATAAATATTAATACCCATTACACACTCTAAAGGAGGCCGTTTTCTCTCATACCTTTAAAGATAAAATTTGTTGCGAGTTGCGAATATTTACACATCGTTTTCCACTATACCTTTCATAGCTATACCATCTAAACTTCTAGCATAATGGCGCCAATGGAAGGGGTTAATACTTCTAGATGGTCCAAAACAACATGAACAACTCTTTACCCAAGAGGCAAACTACTGCATGCAACAGGCCAATTTGGCAGATACATTTCGTTGGACTACTAAATCATGTAAATGGAACATGGCTACTTGAAATTTCTTATCCCCGAGAAATTCCAGGCGTGAAGTGAACAGATGGACTTGAGTGACGCGATAAAGTATGGAAGAAATCGGTAAAGTGCAGAAGACAAGTGTATATGGGCCGAATCACACCTTTGTGTTTTTAGCCTACGTCGGCCCAGCGTGTTTGACAATTAAAAACGCTCCCTGGACGCACAAAGACGTAGGTCATACGGTGGATTGACGCTCGGCGTACGCTCTTTCAGCGCAAGCCGAACGTCAGTCCACCCTCTGATCAGCGTATACTTTGCGTCCAGGGAGCGTATTTACTTTTAAAAAAAAACGCTGGGTCGACGCAGGCTAAAAACACAAAGGTGTTAGTCGTTCTTTAGACATGTTAGAGGGAACATAAGCTAGGGGAATATCTGGAAAATGGAATAGGTAAAAAAAAAAAATTAGATGACAAGCGAATAGCTGAAACGAATCTAAGTCAGGAAATATGATGAAAATGTATGACGATGAGNTCGATGTGTAAAAACATTATACTTTTACATGTTATTACATTTTATGTTAATTGCAATAAATCTGCAAAGGGCTCAGAAATACGCGGCCTTACTCGTCGTCGTCCACCGATAACATGACACCCTGGCGTTGCGTACAAGCAAACAAGTGGGACGGTGTTCCCTTTGAATTACACTCGGGTTAAACCCGAAGAGTACACAGGATCTTACAGCTTGACAGACACTGTGCACTTCCACGTCGTTCATTATTTTGGTAACAGAATGATCTGGGATAGTTTAGTCATCTGGGTGCCAAAAGCAAGGTATACTTTATGAGTACAACCCACTTCAGACTACTCTCCTTGCACCGCAAACGCCAGTGGTTTAAATCTAATCTATTCGATGCTCATAATCTGTTACACCAGATTAGTGTTTGTGCGAACACAGTGCTGAAATAAGCTGATTTAAATTTTGTTATTTTGATATATCATTGTGTTAAAACATTATAGTTAAAGATGAAATTTGTTGCGAGTTTCGAATATTTACACAACGTGTCACACTACACCTTTCACAACCATACGAGGTAGACTCGACTTCAAGCGTAATGGCAACAATGGAAGGGTCATATATATCTAGCTTGTCCCAAACAAAACGAGCAACTCTTTACCCAAGAGGCGAACTACTGCATGCAACAGGCCAATTTGGCAGATACATTTCGTCAGACTATACTAATGGGGTGTTGCTCAAAATCAACTGCAAATCAACTGCAACTTTGCAAATTGTAACGCGTATTTTCTTTCGCGCACGGTATGCGCATTTAAGAAGACGCGCATGAACCAATGATTTTGATTGGCGCGTTCCGATCAACTACAACTTACGATCAATTGCAACTTTTGAACAACAACCCCTTAATCATATAAATGGGACATGGCTACTTCAAATCTCTTATCGTCGAGGAATTCCAGGCGTGAAGTGAACAGATGGACTTTAGCCTGGAGGAAATCGGTGAAATGCAGAAGACAAGTCTGTAAAGGCCGATTTACACCTTTGCGTTTTTAGCCTGCGTCGGCCCAGCGTTTTTGAAAATTAAAAACGCTCCCTGGGCGCACAAAGACGTAGGTCATACGGTGGACTGACGCTCGGCGTACGCTCTTTGAGCCGCAAGCTGAACGTCACTCCACCCTCTGATCAGGGTATACTGTGCGACGAGGGAGCGTATTTACTTAAAAAAAAAAACCGCTGGGTCGACGCAGGCTAAAAACACAAAGGTGTTAGTCGTTCTTTAGACATGTTAGAGGGAACATAAGCTAGGGGTATATCTGGAAAATGGAATAGGTAAAAAAAAAAAATTAGATGACAAGCGAATAGCTGAAACGAATCTAAGTCAGGAAATATGATGAAAATGTATGACGATGAGGATAATTATGATGATGATGATGTCGATGATGATGATGTTGATGATGATGATGATGATGATGATGATGATGATTATGGTGCTGATGAGTAAAGTAATAGCAATGGTGATGATAATGCTGTCAAATTTGTTGCTGATATTGATGGAAGTTGTGATTATGATGTTGACGACGACGATGATGATGATGGCGATGATGATGATTTTGATGATTATGTTAAAAAATAAAAGATGGAACGTGAAAAGAACGAGTACCTGTGATGTTGGGAATGTTATGTGATGTGTGTATGTGCCATTTGTGTGTGTGTTTGCAGGAGTGTGCTTGTGTGTGTGATATGCGTGTATGCGTGTGGTTGGATTGGATTTATTAGGTGAGATTTAAAGGAAGTAATCATTATACTATGTTCACATCAAGACTAGATATTGTGAAAGAAGTTCACAAACACAAATATACGCACATACACGCACACACTAACATAATTAGAATATATATTCATAAACTGACCCCTATTTCCTGTTCCTCTATATCTCTTTTTCTCTCCCAAATGGAGTGTAAGAAGGATGAAAAGTTCAACAAACACACACACACATACACACACACACACACAAACACACACGTATGTATATACTCACACACAACGCATGCAAACACGTGCGCGCGTATCATATCTTTTATATCTCAGATATCGGTGAAAAATACCGACAATTAACCAGCCTTAGTACGAACACAAACGCACTTAAACAATTACAGTAATTATATGTTTTCAACATAAAAATTCTCCCATATAATCGGAATGTTTTTTTCAACTATGCGGTATGTGACAACCTGAATGAAATGTTACGAAAATGACCTTGCGAGTGTGACCTTGTAATCTCGACGTTACGAAAGCACCAAACTTGTTCTTGTTACCACCCACTTAACATTGACAGCTAATGGGCTTGAAAATAACATATTACGTGATCCCACAAGAGACTCCGGGAATTAGATTGGATAACCATTAATAATGGCTGATGGCGGAGTGTTTAATTTCCTGCTTGTGGGAGAAATCAAGTAAGAAACGACACGATTTATCCTCACTTTCAAGTGGCAGTGCTCTTTGCTCAGGGATACTGTATAGGTCGAGGGATATTCACTTCAGTCTTTGAAGTATTGATGTTTGTATCACTGCGGACAATAATTTCACAACGATTCGTTAACCCATGTTGTTTTGTTTTGGTTTGGGGGAAGGAGAGCAATTGTTTATTCAAGATGGGTGCTAATTTGAACAAAATACGCATTTTGTGTGTGTTTTTAGCTGCTCAAAGGGGGCGTGTACATATTTAGATGGGGTCGGGCCCGGTTGTCAAATACTAGGTGCGCACAAGATTGAACTATGTGATGCTGATATGATATGGAAATACAATAGATGATGTCATTCTAAAGTAAAAATGCTATGATAAATTTTTTTTTTTCATCAATACTGTAGCATTCATATTTCTTTCTTTGGCTGCATAATGAAAATACGGATTTGATATTCGCTGAAAATTTCAATTAGGCTATAGCTGAACGGTAATATCTGAAATTTCTTGCTGGACTATTATCATCTTATACAGCATGATTGCCAAGCACCTTGCTAGTCCACTTATCAGTTTGATGCTCGCAAGACATGTGGACTAGTATAAAGCTAGTCCCTGGACTAGAAATCAAGTTTGAGTAGCTGTTTAACCAGCCAAGCAACTTTTACTTTTTACACTGTACCACTTTATTGTTCATGTACAAATATGTTTTCAACTTGTTATCATGTTTTTTATTGCTTTAGTAAAATAAAATTGAATTGAATTGATAAAAAATAAATTGACTAAGCTATGTCAGTCCAGCTTGCATGTCCTCCAAACTAGTCCAGAAAAGACTGTCTCAACTAAGAATTTCAGTTTTAAATCGTGTTTTTTTTTTGCGCTAAAAGCATTCTTCGATGTCGACTTAAGTTGCTCTAATTATTCTAATATGCGTTAAGTCAGGAGATGTGATTCCCATGGTCTTTTCAACATGATAAAACGCTATATGTTTCCTGTTCATAAGCAATTTTCATAAAAATATTTATCTAATGAATCTTATCTCCTTATTCTACATTTGTTCCCGAGCCAACGCCTATATCAACGCTCAGTACAATGTTAAAGGATCAGTAACAACATTATAAGAGAGAATAGAAAATGACATCATTTTCTTATCAAGTTCCACATAGCATGGGCGGACCCAGTGATTGCTATTGCATACGATTTTAATTCCCATATTCTTGGCAAATAATGAATAATTTTGATATTACTCGTAAGATAGGACTTGCTGAATCCTGTTGTTGTTTTCTCCTTCTGTCATAGTACCGTAAAGTTTTATTTGTAGACATGTTGTAGTTTCACTGTAAATAGATTTTCATTTTAAAAAGTTAAATAAAAATCCTCTTCTCATTCTCTTCATTCTTCTTCTTTTTTTTAATTCATGAACTACAATTCTCGGAATCCGTTTTGTATATACTACTTGCTGCCATGCCGAGCAAGTCTCTGGCAATTTTTCTGGTTATCAAGAACAATCTCTGTGTATAGGGATCTCATAAAACGTGCATCTATTAGTAAACTCGCTCATACTCTAGATTTAAATAAAAAAACATCATCAGATACAAAAAAAAACCACACCCACACAAGTAAAGCAGAAACCAACGCATTCCATAATCACATATTCAGTGGTGTACAATGGGTCGACCCGCAGAGGGAGTGCATGTTTCTTCTTTCATCCTCTTTTTCTGTATTCATATACATGTATTTTGTGTTTGTCAAATAGTCATGATCCTTCCCCTATTCGGTTTTTTTTTACGTCACTGGTTAGGTTGCAACTAAAAATAATTGTTATATCTTTGCAATACGAAATCCTCCACTTTCCAATAAATTGCAATTCGGAGCAAGTCAAAATCACTGATCTTCTTACAGAGTAGTCTACTGACATCTGCCTATTTTGCCTTCATTATTCCTCTTCCATTACCATCACTTGTGCAATCAAGCCGCTTCTATACATGCACGCCAGATATAGGCCAACTCACACCTTTGCCTTTATACAGTCAACGTGTGTCCAGTGTTCACGACTCTCTGTAATCGCGGAAATACGTAGGAACGAGGCAAAGCTGACGATAATGCGCGCGAACGTCGAACACTAGACGAACGCCTTCAACGTCGGCCAAGCGTCTTATTTTCGTATTTCGAGGTTCACGGATCCTCATGAACGCTGGAACGGTGTTATCTATAAGCGCAAAGGTGTAAGTCAATCTCATAGGCTCTGTCACAGTTTTGCATTTATAGCCAACGTTTGCCCAACGTGTATGAAATTTATAGTACGCCAATCGAGCTCAGCAATATACTCGAGAAACGCTTGGCTTTTACTAACACAATTATGTCTACCTCCAGTGCTATCAAAATGCAGTCAATGATAGTAAATCGTCTTATCTGCGTATTTCGGCGCCCACTCCTTTTTGCTGGGAAAGTGTTGACTTTATAAAAGCAAATATGTGCCCGGCCCTTTAAACCATCTCATGCACACCTGCTGATAACAGTTCTTTACATTTACTTGCGTCCTTTCTTGACCTCGTCAAGCTTGCTCTTTTTCCGTTTCAATGGCTTATTCAATCCTAATATCCACTCTCAATCTTGGAATGACACTAGGAAAAGACAAAAATGCGACCAGAATGCTTGGCTAACGGCAGTATGGTTATGATATCCCGACCGCGTGGAGCTGGTTTCTCCTTTCGTCCCAATGGTTTGTTCAAACCTTAAACATTCACCATGTTTATTTCGACCCTGAATGTTGGCAGCCTACTTGGAACAGACAAATATGCTATGGAAACGCTTGGCTGGCGCTAACATGCGCGTACATAGAACGCAACTCGCATAAATTCAACGTCAGTCTACGGTCTTCTCTGCGTAGTTCTGCCCATAGGATTTTGTCTTCTCTTTCAATATATATATGCGGTTGCACATATTGTGAGGTAACCAGAGATGCCGACCGTTCTGGAAAACGCATGAGGTGAAATTGAATGTTAGGATGTGAATATCACAATAGCTGAATAAATATAACTGCATTCTCAACAATTCATTCGTGATTGAGGCTTTTAATCTATGTGAATATACACCTCATGAAGACTCCAGAATTGTTGGCTTCTCTGCTTATGTTGTATTTTATTACTCGATGTTTCAGAGCAAGCATTGGCAAGCATCTCTCTCTCCAGTGAAAAGGTAAGGAATTCCCCCGTTCCTTTCAAACATATTTTTTTCTTCCGTTTCAATGGCTTTATTCGTCTTCATCCTTTCATTGCTCAATAACCAGATAACTTTAAACTCATATTTGAAACCATTCATAGTATATTCGGTGTTTTCCCTTCTCGTTGTCTTGTGCCAAGGGCCTATTTCTAGGTCTATGCTTGTATTGTATCGCTCGTGGATGTTTTCATTTCGTCATCCTGTCTTCTTTGGCTGTAAAAAATTCTCCAATCAACCACTTAAAGGCATTATTTAACAGTACTATACAAAACATTTATATTGCGCTTAATCAATAAAAAGTGCTTCTAAGCGCTCTGTGCATTTTTTCCCGGCAGGAATATTTAGTCTTTGAAATGCCAAGTGCGCCGTGAATGGCTGCCGGGCTAAAGCCAGGGTAATAATAATGTAAAGCGCCTTGAGCACTCAACCGAGTGGATACGTGCGCTATTTAAATTGCATCTATTATTATTATTATTATTATTATTATTACAGCATGGCTATTATGACATTAATGTTAAACAGCAGATTGTTGATCTTTTCTACCTGTATAAATATATTCTAATAAATAAATAAATAAATAAATAAATAAATACTATTTGGCGCTCACTACATTCAAGGAATTTTTGAATTCCTCCCGGTACCCATTCACCTCACCTGGGTTCTTGCTGAAGGAAATTAACCCCATGGATGTGTTGACAGGTTAGAGACAGAACCACTACAGAACAACTCCAAATCATCTCCATACCGATTTAAATGTTTGCGGTGTATGCCACCCTTTTGATGTTTTTGAAACTGAGAATATCTATAAATATAACAAAATAAAATAAACACTTACTATCCGAAAAGAGCACACATAGATCGGCGCTTAGGAATTACCAGTGGCTTTGGGCCAGCAGACCGCACATTGCTGTAGAGACTTATACGACTGGTCGGTCGCCGATCGGTGTGAGATCGCTTGTATCTTGAAATATACTGGCCCAATAAACTAATACAACTTCTGGTGATGCCTGCTTTGGCCTAAGGCTTGGAATATTGAACATTGCGCCCGCTGAATCAGCTCAATTTTATTTCAATTCTCGACAATGTTATCCATTGCCAACGAACGTAGAGGGCAGCAAACACTGAACAAAGCAATACGCAGAGTGTTTGCCTCCCTCTACGTTTGTTGCCAAAGCCTTGAAGGCCTAATCACACATTTACTTTTACAGCCAATGTCTGTTTTGAAAATTGAAAGACGATCCGAGAACTCGGAATATGGAAAAAAAAAAAAAGGTGTTTAGCTGACGCTAAGATTGCGTACGCCAAGCGTCAGCCGAGCGCCTTCAACGTCATGCCGGTCGTCTTTTCTCCGTATTTTCTACGTTCACGGATCGTCTTACAAATTAATTTCACGAACATTTGGCTGGCGTTGGCTATTAAAACATAAAGGTGTGATTAAACTCTTGCATCAAGCACGGATTCATTATACACATCTTTATTTTGCATGCAAGTCTTATGATTTTTTTGCTCTTGAAAATTCTCCACCCAACAACTCACTCACTGCCATGTGCTTACTCGCAATACACCCTTTAGGGAAAATGGCGAAACACCCCGCTATTTCTAAATGGTGCAATATCAGAAGTTTTCCAAGTTGATTTAAAACTATTTTTAAAATAATTTACATTTTGAGCATTCGATTTTGCACAGAATGCATATGATGTGTACATGATTTTGATGAAATAGGAACAGTTAGAAATTGGGTTGGAAAACCTATACATCCTAAATGGGGCTGCCACTGATTAATATCCTTGTGAATCGCTCTGCCTTGATTGAATATGTTTGAGTAAAAGAAATGTATGATTGCTTTTCACCCACCAACCTTCTGAAAATATCCCCACCTTAAGTATTTGTTCACGTTTCACTGAACGTGCCTTGAAAAACTATATGTTGTATATGCATTTTGTTGAAGCAATAAAAACATTTTTTAAAAACTGTATTTGGGCTTTAAAGATATATTGTTTGGCTTCTTAAATCATCTTGAGCTTGCTTTTAGAATGTAATGTGCCCCCCCCCCAAAAAAAAAATAATAATAAGAGTAATGATAAAATAAAATAGGGTTTTTCTCCCAATCTACAATATTTTACCGACTATACCCTATTCCAAGGAAACCAAACGATTCGGGGTGGCTAAAGTGCGCAACCCAAAGTCTTGGAGCAGTCTGCAGCATCCACTTTGTTCCAATAAAAACCAATTTTTCAAGGGCTCATCTCAATATGGCGCCCTTGTCACACACAAACACGTATTCAGATTACCCGTAAGGCTCGGATTTCATGTTAACAAAAACATGTAATTATGCAGCGAGAAGCGAGCGTGCAGAAATAAGACACGAGGGTCGTGTAAAATACGGAGGGGTTATTGAAAATGTGATCAAAATGCATTAGGGTGAGAGGGTTTACGGCTTACATCATACTTAGACATTTTCAAATTGTAGAGTGACCCATAAAATGGAAGGTCAAAGATGTGGATTGGTTTGGGGGCGGTGGCGCTTCAGATGAGATGCAGTGACAAAAAAATTAACAATAAATGGTATTTTTTTTTTTAATAATAACTAATTAGGTATAATTGAAGGGAGTTGATCAGTTGTCTCACGATGTTCAAACGAAGAACACTAGTAGAATGACGTTTCGGTCGTATACTTCTAGCCTTCATCAGACTATAATCATAATGAGCACAGTCATGCGGGTTTGTTCGTCGTTTGCATTAGTGCTAATAAAATCGACCAAGAAATGGCTAAATTAAATACAAACAAAGAAAACGGCTACGTGCTGTATAATAGTTGATATTGTAATCATTTACTATCATTATTCATGATGGGAGGCATATTTCTCTTGTAGGTAAGCAGCTTTTATTAGGGGATTCAAGCCATCTCGTCAAATATCGATGAAAGCTGATGATAATTGGGATTTGCAATCCATCCCATCGCCCTAAGCACCGATGAGCTCTCATTCGGGTCAGTGTTTAGGACACCGTTATCATCGCATAGTATTCCATCTTTTTCCCCAAAATTTCCAAAGGGAGTATATGGCTTAATGCTTCGGAATCCTATACCACATCAATATCCGGGGAAATAAACGTTTTGCATCCATTTTTTGTTTTCACCCATAGAGTACAAGAGTTGCCAAGCGTATCGAAATATGCATCATGTGTATTTCTATGTGAATTAAAAGCTTTCGTGGTTGAGGGAGAGATCATTGTTTGGTTATGTTTGCTCAAACTTATGTTCTGGTGTTGCGTTTTTATGTATTAATCTTTACAGTATGCATATTCCTAAACGGTTGGCAACGCTGAACTACTGGACCCGAGTAAGCCATGGACAACGTCTATGTGAGTTACAGAATTCAGAAATCAATGGGGGTACTTTTCTTTACGATGCAGAATTGACAAGCTTATGTATCCACGCAGGGGGAACAGAACAACCCCCCCCCCCCAAAAAAAAAAAAAAAAACAAACAAACAAACAAACAAACAAAAAACAAAAAATGTCAAGAGAGGGAGAAACAAGATGAAAATGGGGGAAAGGGAAGATTAGAGAGGAAATAGTAATTAGAACATCGTCAGTATTTTTATTCGAATCGGTCTGTAACTACGGGGCGTTGCTTAAACACGTAGAAACCCCGACATAGGGTCAAGTGCAATTTATGTTATTTTAATAGCATTTATTTCAATTTGATTGCGACCAGTAATTTCAACGACCCGTCGAGAATAGGCCGGTTCGTGATATTGGTGACGACATTATTGTTTTGGGTTTTTTTTCACACTGTTGAAACAATCGAATAGCTTGTTTTCAAGGATCTGAGCCCAGCGTTCTGATCAGGATACGGCTTTGTTATACCGGTAGGCTAACGATTTTAAATTGTCTTAAAAGGGCATCAATCATGTCAAGAAATTGATGTTTTGGAATAAAATTAATAATTTTGTTTTGTATACCGATAATCTGTAAATCTTGTTATGTTTTTTCAATATTCGATTTCTTCAAAATGATTAATACGTTCTTGTCAAAGATTAACTCCGAATTTTTGCATCACAAGATCTTATAAATCTCATATTGTCAAATTATATAATCTGCGATTGTGTCAACTCGATGATCATATCATAGTTTCTGCTTCAAAGATATTGTATGGTATAACATTTCCCTAGCATAAAAGGTATAACATTGGATATCGAGAGATCCTGTAAATAAAATTTCATTATACTCAACTATTGTCAATATTTTGAAAGGAATTTCGTCTGCCATTGCGCGGGAATAATTTCTGACAGTTTATTCGTCTTGATTGATGTGGAAACGTGAGGATTTTTGATATGTCATCTAAGTAAACATCCTCCGAGGGATGGAATATAAACCCATTAATATCAACCTTGACACGTTTCGTGATAATCATCTTCTCATACCTGAAACCTTCCGCAGAACAAGTCGTGATAATTGTCAAATTGCATTTAATTCTTCTCCTTTCAGGTCGCGATGAAAGGAAGAAAATATTGGATTGTCCTTGTTATCTGTTAGAAATACGACGTATTTTAAAATACGCTTGAGAATTGAAGAAAATGTTTCTTTTCAAATAATTCTTTACTATATCATACTCATTGTCTTTTAATGTCAGATGTATCGTTACAACTATCAAATTAATTCTTCAAACATATAGAATTTTCAAAAGCATTATGCTGCGTCTACATTCTAAATTTTGTCGATCTTTTGTTTTGTTCTTATTGAGTTTCTATTGATTTATGTATCTTTTTTTTCAATTTATTTTATTCAAATATAAACGTGCATAAACGATTGACGTATGTACGAAAGATAAAGAGGAAAGTACGCGTTGTCGATTTCATTCATCCCCGCCCCCCCCCCCCCCCGAAAAAAAAGAGAACAAAACCTACTTTTGGAACGAATGCTCTAAAGCCGCATTCAAAATTTTGTTTGTTTTTCATTTTCACAAAATTTCTTGATGAATAAACAAAAAGTTGATTTTGTTTTTCTGTCAAATGCATTCTTCCTCCATTCAATCTTGTAATCAATTATTTCTAGTTCTCACCAGCGATCAATCGATTCCATCATTCGTATCATTAAACACACATTCATTCATTATTCATTTAGCTAATGTGTTCATGTCCTTAGACTTGTCAGATGTTTTTACATTTTTATTCAAGGAGGTTTGCGGTTGCACCATGTGATGTAGGGTTATCTTTCAAGAAATTGTCCCGAAAAGGCCTGAGCAAAAGCTCTAAAATCTATTTAAAAAAATAAAATTAAAAAATAACGACGTTCCGAGTAGAATTAACTAACTCGTCCTCAGGTGAAGAAAAACATTTTGTTGTCAATGATAGAATCTATTTACATTTGTTGTCAATTAACGTATATTGCATTTAACGTATAATTGAAATTATACATATAAATAAACGAATTACATGCGATTTTGGGATACATTACTTGTATGTTATAGCTCAGTGTCAGATTCTTTTAGACATATCAAACTCTTATAATGTAGTATTAAGTAAGTGCTAGCATATGGGAAGTACATCAAAAGCAATTATATTGTCCACATGGACAGATGGATGGCCAAAAATATCGGTACCGAAATTACCTCAGAGAAGTTGCCCGCTCTGGTAATTAACTAGTCCATAGCAATTTAATCATATCTAGCATATTTGTGAAGACATTCATTGTCATTATGATGTATGCATTTCAAATATTCCGAGTAAATTAACAAATTAGAGACAGTTAATTAAAAATAATTCCTGAATTTTGCCATGTCGAATTGCACTTACTGTTTGTTTTAAGCTCGCATAGCCAGTGTAACGTTGTAATCATTTTCAAGACTGCTTGAACTTTGTGAAATTTTGTCAATAATCAGTAGGCATAAAATCCATATTTGAATCTACACTCCAAAATAGTATTGTTGTGGATTCTTGAAACAGAAATCTTTGTGTGTAAATAAAAATTGAATTTAATTGAATTGTGAGAACACTCAAAAATTGAATTTAATTGAATTGTGAGAACACTCAAGAATTAAATTATTTACTCGTTAATATTGCAAGAGAAACAAAACACATTTGAATACAAATGAACCATCGCTCGAAACGGTCCATCCAAGATATATGAATCGGGATAGCATCGGACGTGCGCTTGAAGAAAGAACACGCTTGCATTATTCCCTTACAATAAAGACGTAAATCATTGATTTTCTTTTCGCCGAACTCACAATAATGTTCATCATAATCACCGCCCGAAGATCTCGTATCACACGCGCCGCATTTCAGGCATAGACGGTCCCCTCCCTGTTGCTCCCGTATACTTCACCCAGGAACTACGCCATTATAGGCCGGATGATGGAGGGATAAGAAACTACCTGTGTCGTTGCCATAGCAACCGTGAGGTGATGAGGATGGAGAGCGAGGAGAGAATAGTTTCCCAACGCGATCTCAGTCATTTGTTAAGTTAAATCTACTCGAAGACACACCGCTGGCTGGCAGAGTGTTTTCTTTGATTGCTTGCCTCGAAGTCTGCGGATTGAGGAAAGACGCCGCGACTGTTTCGAGTGCCATCGTAAGTAAATTTCTCTCCATTTTCAAAGTGATATGTTCTCAATTCTGTCTGATAATGTGTGGATGATTTCTATGTGCTGGTGTGGAAGACAATTGAAAAATCGAATTAGGGAGTAATTCGTTATTCTTATATCTGTTTCTTAAAATGTCAGTGTGTTGTTTATTTACTCGAACACGATTTAAATGCCTCGTCACTGTGAAAAGATGGAACAAAGAATTTTGACAAAATAAATAACTTCATTCAAGCATTCACATTAGCAAGATATACACAAAGAAATTGCTTTCTCTTTTATTCTACTGAGAAATATCAAACATACGTCGCACATGTTCAGTGAAAAGACATGGAAGTTCGTTTCTTTTGTGCTCATAAAGCTATTGTGAATGTTTGATTGACGTTGATGTGTGTATTTGTCCAATTCTTTTGTCTCTCCTCCTCAAAACAATTGCTAGTGAGATCAAAACAGATTATATTTCATGAAACTGTTCATAGATCGACGCACGAATCTACGAACGACTGGTGATCGTGTCTTAGTCGTTCCTAGAATCGTGCATTTAGATACAAGCCGCTTTCTGAAATCTTGGTTTGCATAGGCAGAGATGCCAACCTTTCTAAAAACATGCATGAGGTGTACTTTCATATGAATCCAAGTCTTTCATCAAAAGTGAATGATTGAGCGTATGACCATTGTTGTCATGCTTTTCATCACTTTTGCTAAAAAAATGACTCACATTCCTAATTTTGACCTCATGCATATTCAGGAACGGTTGGCATATCTGCGTTTAATTGCTGAACAGAGTGATGTGGTGATCTTATTGTGATTTTCGCACATTAATGAAATATGGTGTAATGAGAAATTGGAAGATACCACGATTTATTCAATTATAAACTTTCTGACTCTGTTTGATTTTCTTGTTTTTTAAATTTTAGCACTACACCGTAGTTTGGCAATTCCACATGTGTAGTAACGGAAATACATGCCATTTGAACCACATTTTTGTTTTGAATCTATAACTCCTAGAGACCGATCAAACTTTTGAAATATGGTAAAAAGTAAGTGTTTTCAAAATATAATAATAATAAAAATAATAACAGTTTGCATTTATAAAGCGCCTTTACGTAAGATTCAAAGCGCATATCACGTCTGATAGTAGATATGTGTTCTACTTCGCAAATTCCAAGCAATTTATTTCCTATATAATATCTCTGAACAAAATTAGAGACACTTTAAAAGATACATATTTCAGGATTGTTCTCATTTGGATTTGCCCACTTGTCTAAAAATAATAACTTCGCTCTTCCCCTTCTGACCTCCTCCCCATGCACAATTTATAACACTCGGGGGGGGGGGGTCATACGCAATAACAAGGAGGACCTTTTTAATAGCCTTCCTGAAAGTATTAAAAAAAAGCTGATTTACTTATAATGATATTCAAATGGTATTCGTATGGCGCCCGTACAGACATGCACTTCAATGCTCTTTAAGAAACATTTATCAATTTTCTTGTTCTCTCTTTTTTTTAATTACCCTTATTTATTTGATGCTTCTTGAAAACTCCATGGAGTGGTTTGGCGCCAGATCAATTGGATTGTTACTATACACTATTACTATTACAATTATTATTTTTTTTATCCGATTTTGTGTGTTTAGTGTCAATATTCTCATTCTTGGGCACTCCGGCATGAAATCATCATCATATTATATAAGGCGTGCTCTTCTGCCAGATACGCAATTTATTACAATTATATCATCGGAGTTGTTGCCATGGTAATACGTTTTTTTTTCATCCATGCATAATTAGCCTTACGACTCGTGTCGCTTTGTGGAAACAATAGCGAAATTTGTAAATACTTTCATATCATAAAACATACATTAATAGTTATCCAAGTGTCGAGTGGATAAAATAGGAGAAGAGTATATCCATCTCGCCCGTTACTTATCCGCTCGATTACTTCTCTTCCCCGAATGTCGTCGAAAGACTAATTGATCGTCATGTACTCAGCTTATCTGTAATCCGATTAAAGCGTGCTTACATAATTCAGAATAATACAAAACTGCTTTCAAACCTTATTCTTCGGAAATTTACAAGACAGATTCATTAACAAATGGATATGATAAAGTCGCCTTGTTCCTTGTATTGTAACCATTAAAGAAATCGTCAGTTTAAGATCTTCATAAATCTTATTATTCAAGGAGATATGCCTCTTCACTAATACATGTATTTCTGGATGAAAGCATTGTCATCTTTTCCATGGGGATATCAAAAACTTATTCCCGCGGGAGAAAAAAAAACGTTTGTAAATGTCATAACGATGAAATAATGCCATTGTAAATGTTCACGTCAAATTTGCTTCCAAACATTGTCAATTTTCTTTCCATTCATGAACTATAGTTCTATTTTACGTCATCCTCCCTTTGAAAAAGCTTGCTTCATTAATTTGAAAATCTTACGAAATCCGTGAATAATGGGAGATAAAAGCGATGATGTTATGTAATCCTTGTAATGTACTATTTTTACGAGAAATTGTCATATTATTCTTGCTTTAAAGATAGAAACGGTCCTTTTAGATGGTTGATTTCTAAATACGATTTAAATGTTATTCAATTTGTTGTACTCTTTTAAAAAAACAGATTTCGAAATGGTAATAGTCGATGCCGACTTAGGAGTGGGCTCGATAGTAATTTGATTAATTTAATTTATTATTAAGCGCATATCATGTTTGCTTCAACTCTGATCTGGTGCCTGGATCATAAAAGGGATTGCGATCAATCGCAAACTTTTATACATGATTTCCCACTATATTTACGACTGATATCAATCGTACGGTTAAGTGGAAAGCTCTATGTTACGGGGCCCTGTGAAGATTTGTCATGTTTCTGGCATCTTTAAAATGTTTAAAATGATTACCCCGGGATTTTAATCCGTAATTCTTTGATAATAAAAAAGGACGCTTTGTTGACTTAACAGATTTCATCTATAACAAAATTTAATTCTGTCTGTCTGTCTCTCTACCTCTCTCTCTCTCTCTCTCTCTCTCTCTCTCTCTCTCTCTCTCTCTCCCTTCCTCACTCTTTTATAAGTTCCCGTCATCTAACATTTTCATGTGCGTTCATAAGAATTCAAACCTCAGTATATTTGTCCTCATTTTAAGTGTGTTTTGACGCGTGAAATATTGAAGGATATTGGGTGTTCTGTCATACAAATAGAAACGATTTTATCGCTCGGGGCAACTCCAATTATAGGTGAATTTAATCAAAAGTTTGATTATTTTTCACAGTTTGCAAAGTAATTATGTAAATGAAAAATATGAGATTTCTAATTTTTGAAATTTTCACTCGGTTATACAAGAAATTAACATTTCTGATTAAAAAAAATCAAGCAAAGCCACCGCTTACAAACTTTTTTGGAGTAATAAACTTGTCTTCTCATTCGTAAGGTGAAAATGTTCAGGTGTAGTTGAATGATGTTGAATGAAATCATTATGCTGGATGAAATATGCTCTTATTTTTAACTTTTGACTTTGGATATAATTACAAATTCTCTTAAGCTATCAAATTTAGGCTGTTCAACATTTTTTGTTGGCATTGATCAAAACATTACCAACCAACATTACTAATTCTGACATAAATTCTGACATGCTAGTTACTGTATTTTCTGCTAGCAAGGATTTTTCTTATCATATTGATTTAACTTTGTAAGCAAAAAAAAAATACTCAAAAGTAGGCACAGTCTAACCAGTAATTTCTGAGGACAGCTGCGAGTTGTCCAACCTTTAAAAAATGTGTGCTGTCGGCAAACGTGATTAATGGAACAACCATTTTTTTTATAAAAAACCCAGCGCTTCAACGAAAGAGCCGGAATGAGACAGACATTCAATATTGAAAAATATATTGCTCTTAGAATATGTCTGTCATTCACTCAATGGCACTTAAATTGCTGTTCACAAATTCCAAGCACGAATGTACACGCACTTCCTATTATTTGGTATTTGCATCATACGAAAAGAAAATGCCACGGAAGTCTAACATAGTCTTGTATTTTTATCACATTCCATTCTAAATGCCTTCAACGAATATGTTGACTAAATGATTTATCTATTTTTTTTTTCAGTTTAAACGTATAGATCAGATGTGGGAGAGATGGCGCTTTAGATATTTATCTATCTGTGAGCTGCAGAAAAAAAAAATCATCGTAATTCATTTTATTTTAATTAGAGCATGTTCATAAGCTGTTTGAATAGAATCGATCCATAATTGGCTTACTTATCGCGTTACAAAAAATAACATCGTGCGGCGTTTTCATCAACAGCACACCACTTCATACGCGAAATGAATGCGAATTCTCACTCCACACACAATGCCAATGGAAACTCCATTCATCTCAGTAGGAATAACGGTTGGTTGGCATTTTCAAAGTAAACTGAGTAAGCCAGAATACCTGCAAAATTGTTTTTTTCTAATTTCGGTCACATTTATATTCATGCAATTTGTTATCTAGCTCGTTTCACATCAATTTCTGCATCCTGACCATGAGTAATCTATACCTTTAAAGGTAGAATACTTCTTTTTCAGCCAAAATTTTGACTTTCCAAGATTGTTGTGTTATGTTGAAGAGTAATAAATTTTAGAACTTATCACCAATCAAGTAAGCACAAAGATTGATCATGAAAAGCGCATTTATAGTTATTCCAATAATAATTCAATTATTTGGGCCTCGAATTAATGGACCGTGCGTTCAAAATTCAAAACAGCCGTTGAGCCCTCGTTGACCAATAGCGCAAGAGTGTCTCTCAGTGCGTATTCCGCATGGTGTGGCAGTTTCTTGAAGTGCAAACTGTATGTGCTCTCACAATGTTTTGTGTGGGGGTGTGGTTTATGCCATAGGAGTATCGCGATACCGATGCAACGGTTGATGTCAAGATGAATTATGATGGAATAGATTTTTATTTGAATGAAATATTCTGGACTACATTCGACCAAAATACTTCATAGAGGTTATTATTTTGGCATATCCGAGATTCACAACAAGGTGGAAGCATAACCATAATGTGTGCAAATGTAGTTTTCTACCTTTAAAATCTGAACGGGTCAGCAGCTGATGGGAAATCAAATTCCCCAACCACGAAGCAAATGCAGTTCCCCCACATCAGTTATGCAAATTTTAAGTAGCGTTTGTGTGGACAGCTGCGTTTTTTTAGGGTAAAGTGGTACATTCTGGGGTTTATTGATTAAAAGACTCGTGATTAGAGATAAGAGCCAGAATGATACAGACATTCAATATTGAAAAATGTATTACTCTTAAAATCTGTCTGTCACTCAATGATATTTAAATTGGTCTTTACTATATTCTAAGCACGAACGGGAAAGCAGTGTTATCCATGTACACGTACTTAACAATATTATCTGCAACAAAACGAAGGAAATGTAACGAATGCCAAAAATAGAGTCGTGTATATCATGTATATTAGTTCATGTTTCATTGCAAATGTTATGGTGTAATTGAAAGTTGTTGGCGTAATCATTTCACAGGTTTGGCAAAGCCACTCCAAAGCCACTGTTTTGTTCTTTAAGCATATTTTTTTACAAGGCTTTAACTCCTTTCTTTATAAAAAAAAAAATGATAATAATTATGACAAATTGATGATCGAATGACAAAGTATATACCAATAATCACACAAATAATCTCGCAACTTGTTATTGTCAGTATTCTTACCCATCTACCCTAGATATGTTTGTTTTTATAATGAAACCTTTTTTTTAAATCATACTATACCACACTAAAATATGTGATCAATGGTCGCTTGGGGAATGTGGTAAACTCTCAAAGAGCGATGTCAGTTATCGGGCTCTTGCGGTATCCAGCTATTTTCTGTTTTTTGATTGGCTTTACTTGCGGCATATCGGTTGCTATGTCTGGCTATTTTCGACTTCAGCTTCGGCAGACTTTTAGTTTTTCATGTTTATAGAATTACTAGGAAGTAATGTAAACATAACAAGATGTTACTTGATAGTAAACTTGAGAACTTAACAAAATAAGTCATATTTGTGTCGTTAGCTTTATTCCAATGAATTTATTATATAAGCTGTATAAGAATGGGTGTTCGATCAACATTTCAAAATGAGAGGATGTTAACCTTCTTTCAAAATAATCCATTACCGCTTTCAATAGGCTGATACGGTAGGCTATTTTGACCGTTGTGATATTGTTGGATCCAGCCTATAAAAAATTGATCTACCATTTTCAATTAGATACTTTCATTTTAAGAGCGTTTAAAAGCAAATGGTTATCATCACTGTAATTATAGTTCCACATCTAACGTAGATTTGAATGATAGAGGGGTGGCCATAGGGATGGCTATTTATTACCAATTTAACCCATTCAGGGCAAGAATCATTGTAGAGCTAAGTTAGTCACTATTTCTTCCTTGAATTAGCAACATTCACATTTCAACTTCTCTTATTATAATTATTATATTTCAATTTAATACAATATTACTAAATTGAACCTCCATTGCTAAAAAGCGTGTAGAAAAATTAAAAGATGCCACTTCGCGTGAAAAATTATTCGTAAATCTCCACTGTGTTGCTAATTTAAGGATACATAGCAATTTCAGTGGTTATCTTAATTCAAACAAGTTATTTTCGTCAAACGGCTAATGGTAACATAATAGAAATAGTCGGGTCTTATGGATTTTTTTCTCTCTTTCTGCTGGGGCATCTTTTATATTTTATATTTCCATAGCACTGAATCGAAATTATCGGACCAAAAACACAAAACAAATTCAATCATCCTAAAAGGATCGGGTGCAGCCCCCCCCCCCCCTCAAAAAAAAGAAAAGGAGAGAACATTTTCCGCGGTCTGTGTTTATTATAAGATACGATCGAGGGTCTCTAGAGAATGTGGTTAATTTGCCTGAACGATTGAAGTCTCGTGGCTTAGCCTCAATGTAGCATATTCTTTTTCTCGCGAAATTCGCTTCCGGTCTAAAATATATATATCCATGTAGCCGTTTTGCACAGACTTCAGTATAGGGGAAAGTTTGATGTCTGGCTTGTGTTACTGTTATGTTGTTGGGTCTGAGAAGTTACGACTTTCAAGATTAGGTATATCAAGACGTCATCTCATGGTTAGTTTCGTCTGTTTGCATATACTTCCCCCCCCCCCCAATATATAAAAATCATTTTACTCTGAGTTCGAATTACTGGAACGGATGACAATTGATGTGCCAATATTGCGTAGAATGTGCCAAGTTAAGGTAAGATGTCAATTTTACATCAATAATGCACGGGACATCAATGGTGTAAGCTTTGCAATATCTTCTCCTTCTACTTCTTCTCCTTCACCCTCTCTTTATACTGCTGTCTCTCTTCTCATGTTTTAAATGACCACTCTCTATGCCATCGATTTGTGAATGTTGACGTTTACTTTCAAGAATTCAATATTTATAGCTTGATTTTAACTTCCCCCAAATGTGTGAATGTTCACGTTCAATTAAAAGAATTCAATATTTATGGCTTGATTTTAATTTCCCCTAAATTTGTGAATGCTCACGTTCAATAAAAGAATTCAATATTTATAGCTTGATTTTAACTTCCCCAAAACTTCCCCGTAATCGATTTTAGTCGGAATCAAGGTGTAGTTTAACATGATGTTTTTGCTTGAAATCAGTCGGGTCTAAAGATTATCATTAACTCAAAGCACTAATTGCAGTCTACAAGAGAAGCATACTATACCATTTTTCTTAACATGGGCTTGCAAGAGACCGCCGTGACTTTTGAAATGTGATATTTTCAATTTATATAATTCTCTGCAAAATATTTCTAGGCAATATCTTACCAGATCGTTCTCAAAGCTATGCACGACTTTAAGAACGACTGGAAAACGTTGACGAGTGTAATACGCGTAAGATTCTCCATCATTCCGCACGAGAACTGGTACCAATCGTGCGTAAAGTCGTTCTTAAAGTCTTTCTTATCTTGGTGAAACACTGCCCAGCTGATTATAATAATCTCAGCTTTAAGAGTCCAGGGCCGCGGTGTTTCACCAAGATAAGAAAGACTTTACTCACGACTTTACGTTCGACTGGTACCACTTCTTGTGCGCAATGGTTCACATTATCATGCGCACTTAGCGCAAGAACTGATACCAGTCGGACGTAAAGTCGTGCGTAACTTTAAGAACGACTTGGTGAAACACCTCCCTGGACTCTCTTTCGTCATAAAGTTATTCTACCTTCAACAGGGAGTAGTTGCTTTGGGGGTACATGTTTATTTTATACACACTAAGAAAAAAATGGATGCACAAAGAGTGCAAACCAAACCTTCGCAAAAAAGGTGCAATATATGTGCAATATTGCACCATTTGAATGTACAAAAGGGGAAAATTGCCGTTAAATGGTACAATAGTGTACCTTTTGACAGCCTTAAGTAATATAGACATGGGAGTATGCCAGGATCTGATAAGCTAGAACCATAGGCCTAGGAGGGGTTCATGGTAGAAACAAGCAAACCCAAATTCCCTTGAGCACTCCGTATATTGCAAAATCATATTTTTGTGGTTACATTTTTACCAAAAAGTTGCTCCCCGTTGTTACATAAATGTATCTTTAAATGTGAAACGTTGCACCTTTATTCCCAAGTTTGTAAGCTTCTTGAATTAGCCATTAGCCTGCTGAATAAGGCGAGGGAGATGAGTCTGGCAAACAGGCTACCATTTAACTCATCAATCTTATCATGCTACCATGCTTTAGCTCCCCGGGGATATGAAGAAGATGGAGTGCGCTATGAGACGATAAAATTAGGATCTTAATGGGAAATACGGACTTATGCGAAGTGAACATTAACGCGACATGAATATCGGATATTGGGTAAAAAGTCCTTCTATTTTTTTTCTTTTTTTAGCGCTTCTTCGGTTCACTTCCTGCTCGTTTATATGTGAAGATAATTTTCCGATAAATCAGTGAAGTGAATTTCGCAGCGCTAATGCGCAATGCATACGAAATATAATTTGTTTTAAATATCATACTTATAGTACTTACTACTACTGCTACTACTATTACTACTACTTCTACTTTTACTACTACGTATAATAGAGACAATAATAATAATAATAATAATAATAATAATAATGATAATAATGATATCAATAATAATAATAATGATAATAATAGTAATAATGATAATATTAATAAAACAATATTGATGAGAACAATAATAATGACGAACGATTTTTATAAAATGATTATGACCTCTTCTTTAGAAGTCTTTAGTCACTCTATAAAAATACATCATTGTTAGCCGGGCTTTGGAAGTGCAGCTTTTAGGAGCATACTCTTTTTTAAGTAATAGATTCCTGCAAAGTACCAATTTCCTTTACATGGGTTGAGTGCAGCAAAATGTGGATGAATCTAATGCGGAAGGAAATGTAAACCATATAAACCTCTATAGATAGTCTCAGAGAGATGTTTTAACTCTTCTTACAGATGAGTGTCATTATTCTAGTTTAGCCATGGGCACATAGGGCCCCGGAAGCAACACGATTCACCCCGATTCGTTGTTCTGAGGCAGTTAACTGTGAATTAACAAAGAGTCGTGTTGAATCGTGTTGCTTCCGGGGATATATGTGACCGGGGCATTAGCGACTGGTCTTGGCGTCTTTACCATCCGTAAGAAATACCTGGGATGCAAACTTTGAATTTCCAAGATGGCACACATCTTTCTCCAAACCAGAAGTTGTTTTTTTCCATAAATTACAGACGAATGTTAGAGAACTTGATAAGACCGACGAATATCAATTATTGTGCTGATCGGTTAGGAATCTTATTGATATTACACTCATTAACTTAATCACGACGTCCTTACAGTTGTTCTTAACTTCCGAAACGACTTGGTGAAACCCCGCATATAAAAATTGTCATTAAAAAAAACTTTTGGCAAACTCTTGCCATCGTTTTCCTTTTCAGTTTAAAAGTCTGTGGCAAATTTGCTTGTATGTTGCCAGGTGTTTTATGGCAAAAAGTTTTATGCAACAAGTTTTATGCAACGAGGCGAAGAAGTGTATTAATAACTATGATACATATTTTCAAGTAGTTAAAATCTTGGTGTCTCCATCCCAATTTCTGATTTTTTCTTATTATCATTTGAAGGAGTGTAAATGCGTGTCCATTAGGGCTATCAAAATGAAAAGGTCAAAACTCACCCATGTGAAATGATGTTTGTCTTAAAACTTTCGGGTTTATACATTTCAGAATTATGGGTAAATGTTAAAATGGCCCAAGAGACAGTCGCTTTCTCAAAAACTCTGTTACTTATCAACCTGAACGTGGGTGACTGTAATGGTGCAATTACCAATTTCTTGCTTAATGTTGCTCGAGGTTGTTTATAACAATCGTTGTCTCATTACTTCGGGCGCCCTTCTCTATTCAGACTTCCCGTTTTGTATCATCGATCAACAAGCTTTAATCTCACTTGAAGACCTCTCCTCTCGATTACAGCATTTTGCCCTGTTCACACTTAAAATAAAGGGGGTGCACTGTGAGAAAAAGGGAACAAAGACATTGGAAAACGGAAACGACGTCATTCATGTCTTCCCAATAGCTTCATGAATCCAAAAGAAGGTAGATTCACCGTTTATTCATTGAACAGGTGTGGCGCTTGTTTGACATTTCTCCGCAAAAATGATAGGGGAAGAATTTGTGTACAGTGTGTACATCTAGTTATTGTAAATGCTTCGATGGAAGTTGTTTATTTTTATCAAAATGATTTTCCCGTTCTGATCACAGTGTTTCTAGTCTATCATCGATCAACAAGCTTTAATCTCACTTGAAGACCTCTCCTCTCGATTACCGAATTCGCCCTGTGCACTTTGCACTGTGAGCAGAAGGGACAAAGAAATTGGACAACGTGAACGATGTCATTCAAACCTTCACAATAGTTTCATAAATACAAAAGAAGGTACATTTACTGTTTATTCATTGAACAGGTGTGGCACTTGTTTGACATTATTCCGCACAATAATAGGGATGAATTATTGTATGTGCGTGTGCATCTCGTTATTGTAAATGCTTCAATGGAAGTTGTTTATTATGTCAAAATGCTTTGTCCATTCTGCTCCAAGTGTTTTCATTTCACTTGAAGACATCTCCTCTCGATTACTGCATTTCGCCCTGTTCACACTTTGAACAGAAGAGACACTTTGAGCAGAAGAGACAAAGAAATTGGAGAACGTAAACGATGTCATTCAAGCCTTCACAATAGCTTCATGCATGCAAAAGAAGGTATATATATATTCATTATTTATTCATTTAATAGATGTGGCACTCGTTTAACATTCCTCCGCAGAATAATAGAGAATGAATTTAGTGTGTGTGCATATAATTGTAAATACTTCAATGGAAGTTGTTTACTTTGTCAAAATGGTTTGTCGGTTCTGTTCAGTGGTTCCAGTTTATCATCAATCAACAAGTTTTAATCTCACTTGAAGACCTCTCCTCTAGACTACTGCATTCGCCCTGTTTACACTTAAAGGTTAACTGAGGCCAAAGAATAGTTTATTTGTTGGTCGTTTATATAAATCCAATCTCCATAAACATTTCCTGACATTAAAACTTGTTTAGTTGTCAAAATATGGAATTTTTAAAAGTCATCGATTCTCATAATCAAAATATTATTGTACAAAGACTAGTTCACACAGCGAATTAATGCACACGCTCTTTAAAATAAAAGGGTTGCAATATAATAAAGGCAAAAGAAATTGGCAACGTATATAACTTCATTCAAGCCTTTGCCATAGCTTCATGAGGTAGCTTCACCGTGTATTCATTGAACAGATTTGACACTTGTTCAACATTTCTCGGCAAAATGATAGGGAAGGTATGTTTTATGTGTCCAGATGGGGGACAATGTGTAACCATTGCCTCTATTCAAAGTAGGCTTAGTCTTCTCAATCCAAAAAGTTTAATTAACCTTCATTTTAAAATATTAATCTCAAAGTCAATCACAATATCATTTTCCCAATTGGTCATATGCCCTGTATTTTAGGTGTATACAGTTACAGCTAAATGGGATGGATTCAAAATCAAATGGTTGGTAGAAGCTTGGAACTTAATTTTATTTGATCATCCCTAACCGATGAAAGTCTTAATAATCTTTCTAAAACCATAGGATATTGTGTCATTCCATAATTGCATACATCTATGTAACATTCATGCAGTTAATTTTTGCAAGAGTCTCGATGCTAGGAGTGATTGAAATGTATTTTAATTCGACTCAAATTTCCGCTAGTATGAATTTAAAGACTTTCATAATTGCTCATTGATGCTGTGATCAAACGTTGAAAATACTACTTGGTACAAATTATGAATAGTAAGTATGAAGTGCTCAAGTGGAAAACATTTTTTCCCATAAGAGCTTTTATTCAAGGAAAATATATTGAGTGTGCTTGAAATGTATAGGTTATACCGTAACATTGTAATGTACATGCTTTAATGCTTCCGCAAGCAATGTACGTTCCTGTTGTTTTGTATCGAAATGTTGCAAATTCGTACATTCTGCTGAATGAATACTCAAGAAGTCTGTGTAAT